>CM076604.1:94830000-95095000 GCA_038502835.1 Octonoba sinensis | reverse complement strand
TGCGCTGTCTGAGGACTTTGAAAACTTTCATGTGTCGTTACTGCTTCTCACAAAAAGTTACATTGCTTACCCTAGCTGGTCATAAGTACTAGGGATGTAACGAATAGTGATTTGGCCGAATTAGCCGAATACCGAATATTCAGCCATTTCTTAAAGGCCGAAGCCGAATATTCGGTCCTTTCTTCAAGGCCGAATATTCGGCTGGGCCGAATATTAAAATTTCTCGAAAATCGTTGTAATCGAAAGTATTTGTCAAATTTAAAATTATTCACAAAGTCAAACACCAATTACACACAATCTATGATGTATGATTTAACTCTGTTTGTTAAGAATTTAGAACTATTTAAAATTAATCTATTTTCACTATTGTTTTGAATGTAATAAAATTAAGAATTTCACCCACAAACAAAACAGAAATGACAAGTTTTACGGTAGTAAGCATTAGCATTATTTTACTAATTATTTAATTGCAATGAAAGAAATACTAGTGCTTAGTGAACTTTTACCTTGCTCAAAACTGTTTTATGAAGACATTTTAAAAGTTATAAAAGTTAATATTTTTATTTTATGGGGTTTTTTACATACCTATTTTTAAAAGATCTATTAAAACTTAATGCACTTAACTGGAATATGTTTTCAGTTTCAAAAACCCCAATAACTTATGCTATCTAAATATTCATGATATATTCTGAGCTTTTCACATTTCTCTCTAACCCAATATTCACAATAAATCAGCCTACCCAAACAAAGTCCGGCTTCCACTTTGGTAATAATAACAAAATGAATTCATCATATTATCTATTATAATTAACTACTGGCAGCATTTGGGAGCAAATGCCAAATATAAAATACAATATTGCAACTTTAAAATGTGTTTTTGCTCAGTCAAGCCTAAAACAAGATTTAAAAAAAGTAGTTTATTCTAAATTATTTTTATTTCTTAAAACTATAGTGGACTAATGTATTCTTTTTCAATAATTATAATACAATTTTAAATGTTTAAAATCTACTAATTTCTTTATTTTTTTTACTTTTTTACCTGAAGAAAAACTATTCGGCCGAATAGTCCATCAATATTTGGCCAGGCCGAATTTGACCTTACCCAGTATTCAGCCAGGCCGAATATTCGGCTGGATGATGAAATGACTGTTCGGCCAGGCCGAATACTCGGTCAAAGGGCCGAATAGGCCGAGTACCGAATAGCGGCCGAATATTCGTTACATCCCTAATAAGTACTGCAGGAAAACATATAAGAAAATGTTGAACTTACTAGAAACCCGTCAGATAAAAGGAAACCAAACACTTGATCGCCACATTGTCTCTGAAACAGAAGAATTTGCGTGAAACCCAAGAAGTTTTAATATTTAGCAATACGAATTAATTATAAAGTTGAGTCAACTGGCTAAATATTTTTTAATGATATGTTTTAATTTTTAACACAAGTGGTCTTAAACGAACGTTTACATGATATTGCTACCGAAGTTAAAAGGCGAAAACTTGGAAAGATATATTTAAACATGCGTTTCGGAATTACGAGGACCTTTTCTTCAGTGCAAAAAATAGTGTGATGTAAGAAAAGAAAAATATCCCCGTGTACTCATGCACGTTTGTTAGATGTCACACTTCTTAAATTCATAAAGTGAATTCCTAATATGAATTGAATTGATCTTTAGGAATCTTTAGTTAAGGTGAGAGCAATTTCAACACGTAAGAAAAAATTGCACGCAATGTACGACACTATTAATATATTTTTTAAAATGACTTCACAAAATATGCTCCGATAAAAATTAAATGTCAGAAATATTAAATTATCTATATAAACAAAACAGCGAGTACCAGTTTGTTTCTGTGCGTGTGTGTCTGTCGGTCGCCTCCTGGAGAGATGGAACGGTCCAGAAGTACGAAATTTTGGTTACAGGTTCCTTGGGTCATGTCCTCGCGCACTTCGAACCGCTTTTCCTAAAATTCGATTTTGTTCCTTTTTTATTTCAATTTTAAGCAAAACTTAATTTTGGGACTACCTCATCGAAGAAATATCCCCCGTTTTATATTTTTGCGGCATTAAATTCCCGTAAAAAACTGCACAAGATGATCTGTTTCTGAAGTTCATAGAACAAATAGAAGCCGCGCAATTTTTAAATTTTAAGTAGTTTTTGAATTTTGAAACGAGTCTTACCTCTGAATTTATTCACTCAATTTGAATTTTTTCGCCAAAATACAGAGTACTTTTGTCTCCAAATAGATGATTTCTGTTCACGTGCCGGTTTTAATTGATTCCATATTTTACTCAAGTGATTTATTTTATTACATTTATTTAATTTTTGTACTATCTATTTGGCGCCATTTGGATAGAATTTAGTAATTTCATTTTATCAACTTAAACTTTACACGTCAGTATTGAACATTTCCTAACTTAAATGTGCATTTTTTTATTTATTTTTTTTTTTTTGTCCTTGGAAATAATGCTTTTCTTTCTTCCTTTTTTAGCCGAATTTTATAAATGTTCTATTTTTTTGAATTTTCAGGAAATGTTTTGACGATTTTACAAGCGGATTTTTTAGGAACTGTTGTCCTTACTCTGATGGGGATTTTAAGATGGACTATCGGTAATTTTAGGAACAGCAGCTCTTAAAGGTCTGTAGTCTAATGAGTATTTTTAGTCAGTGACGTCTTTATTTTAATGGAGAATTTTTGGGACCAATGCCCTTATTCTATTAGGGATGTTTAGGAATAGTTGTCTTTATTCAAATGGGAGGCTTAAGGAATGTTTTCTTTTTTCTAGCAGAGATATTTAGGAATCGTTGTTCTTCATCTAATGGGCATTTTTAAAGAAAATACTGCTCTTTTATTCCGATGGGAATTTTTAGCTGTAGTGTTCTCTATATTGTAATTAGGATTTTAACGGACTCTTGATGTTATTTTGGAATTATTGTCCTGATGCACATGTGTATTTCAGTTACTGTTACAATGACTCAATGGCAATTTCTATAAACTGCTGTTTTCATTTTTATGTTTATTTTTATGGACTGTTATTTTTAGTGTAAAAGGAATTTTTAGAGGCTTCTGCTTTTAATGTAATCGTGATTTTTGAGGAGTTTTACGGTTTAAATGGGATTTTTAAGGACTTTTGACCATTTTCTGCAGGAATTTTTTAACTTAGTTTTTCCTGATATATTTACAACAGAATTTTGAACATGTGTCACTTGGCCTAGGAATGTTGCAATGTTATCCCGCGCAACGCCAGCCATGTCGGCTAGTAGTAAATAAACCGTACTATCTTACCATGCATGAATTTGGACCTTTACAAATCCAGTTTGTATCATTTCGAACTCGGTCTTCAAGTCCACTGCACTTTGACGTTGTGTCTATTAGCTTTCGAAAAGTCTAAAATGAAAAAAAAAATTGAAACCACAAATAATGAATTCAAATTCTACAAAATCAAGCATTTCTACATTTTTTTTGTGACTAAGCAATCAGCAGAGCACGCCTTTTTACTTTGACTTGAAATCTTCACCCTTTTTAACGCTTTATCACTTTGCTTAAGTTATTGCAATATAGCATGTCATTTTCGCTTAAAATAATATAATTATTAAGCGACTTCCAAACGAAGGACGGTTCTCAATTCATACCGTGTGTAGGAGTTTGTTTTTAGCCTACTTCCCGTAAAAGTAAAAAATAAATAAAAATTAATAAAGTATGGAAGAAAGCTTAATGTATCGTAAAAATGCGTTAAAAATGAAGAAAACTCAAAAATAGCTGAGATCATTAAATAAAGATTGAAAAATAAAAGCTTGAAAGTAGGGTTTTGAAATGGGGAATATGTGTGTCGGTCAGTCTGTCGTTTTTTTTTTTTTTTTTCATTCGAAATATCTCGCCGAGGGCATCTCATTTCCATATTTTACAATTTGATTCGAACAATTTTTAGTTTAATTTTGAGCACTTCAAAATATCTTAACACTATCGCCTATGGGCAAAAATGAAGCAAATTATGTAAACTCTATGCATAAGGTCCACGTTTCTATGAACAAGCGTATTGGACGAAACTGTCCCGCAGTGGACCAGTCGGTAGAAGCTCGGTTCCCGCAAAACACCGAAAGTTAAGCAACATCGACTAAGATCTGTGTTTGGGAGGGTGACAACCTCTCGGGGGCTGGTTCTTGTGGGGCCGTGTACACTAAAGGGAGCTGGTGCACGTTAAATAGATCGTGGCTCCAATGTCCTCCAAGTGAAACGATGCCTCTGGGAGTGCCAATCCCAGGTGACGGTCTCTCATCTGGGAGCTGCTTCAAAAATTAAGAGACCTTTCAAAGGGGCGGAAATCGGACTCCTGCCTCTATAAGGGCCCCGTTAGACTCAGGAGCAGCGTACCCATTCTTCATCGCTAAGCGCGAGGAGTCGACAACAACAACATTGGAAAAAACTCTCGGTGGGATATATTTTTTGATTTGAACAATTTTTGCTCATTTTTGAACAGTTAAAAAAATAACATAGCGCCTACGGGGAAATTTCAATCCTACATAAACCTGATCTAACAGACGGATTTGCTGGGAACAAACTTTATCGGAAAGCTCTTATAACGTAGAAGATGTACAGATGTGAAGTTCAACCAGAACAAAACGAGCCTATTTTCCTATGCAATTTTTTGGTCGGGATTTTTAAGGATATTTCTGAATGACTGGATGAATATATGAATGAGGTGAGTGGAAGAATGGATAAAAGAGTGAATAAACGAATGATTGAGTGAAAGAAGGAATAAGTGAGTAAGTAACTTTTTAAAAAATGAGTGAGAAATACATGAATGAGTAAATTACTGAAGGAATTAATGGGTGGATAAATGAAGAAATATTAACCGTTGGAAAAGGTATATTTGAAGTAATTAAGAACTAAAACTAAACGAGAAAGAGAGAAAGACAGATCGCTGGATTATAAATTTGAATTTTGCGCATACGGGAAAGTAGGCTCGTATAGTTCTTGACGAAACTTCTTGTTTTTTTTTTTTAATTATTTGTTTTGTTTGTTTGTTTGTCTGCCCATAACTTCTCACCGGATGAACCGATTTTGATGATTTTTTTTAAATCGATGAAGGGTGGTTTCCCATGGGTTCCGTACTTTCGTTTGAGTATATCTGTTAATTAGAAAAAAATTAGTAATGGGGGAGAGGGGCTAATTTTTTGTTTGTTCGTCCATAACTTTTGACTACGTGAACCGATTTTAATGATTTCTTTTTAATCGAGCGAGGGTCGTCTCGAACATCGCAATTATTTTCTTAAGTTGGAAAGGCTTAGCTTGATATTATTTGTTTCGATTTAAGTTTCCCACCAAAAGTAACGTGTAATTGTTTAATAAATGATATAATGCTAATTTGGCATATTAGCATGTGTTGCAAATAAATAGATTATTTGCTTTTACCTTTTTCTTCCAATATTTACTGCATACCGTTATACGCAATTTTCATTATCATTAAAATTAACGTTTTGAAATTCCGTTTTGAAGTTCCAAAGGGTGTATTGTGTGAAGGTATAAAATAAATAAGTAAGAAAAGTATGAAAAAAGACTCAATGTATTGTGAAAATTACGTTAAAAATTAAAAAAAGAGAGAAAAATAAGTGGAGAACTTAAATAAAGTACTTTGAGATGGGGAAAATGGGTGTCTGGTCGGTCTATCTGCCTGCCGGAACAACGGAAATGAGTTCAGCGTGCTCTAACTAGTCTGTATACCAAATTTGATTGAATTGGAACAGAAGATGTTAACGAAAAACGCTGTAGGGGAAGCCACAATATGGAAGTTACACACTTTTAAAGTCAATGTTTATCAAGCAATGAAAAGAAATCTTCCAGAACACACTGAAAGAATTTTTCACATTATGTTAAAAATAAACTTTTTTTGGGGATTGCATTGAATATTTGGATTTGTGGCAACAATATTTTCGTCGTTTTTCACAATTCGGGTCATTTCAGTTTGCTATTCTTTTAGTTACAGCTAAACGGTCAATTAAACGTCGGTAAAAGGAAGTTTTAAGTGTAGCATAAAAACTGCTGCATATTTTGTGGTGAAATTTTGGATACCCTTATACAAGTTAATATTTTCGACCGTGAAATTCACGGTTTTATTGTTGGGTTAGCTCATATTTTTATGTATAAAAGAAAAAAAAAACAATCTTTGTTATACCCATGGTAGTTTAAATATCATATGAAAAAATATCAGAAAACTTTTTAACCTTTCGAAACGTGTTTTCTTAATTTAATTCTGAAAAAACGAATGAACAGAATTACACGAAAGTAGATTTACAAAGTTAAATTTTGCTGCTGAATACAAATGTGTCATAGAAAAAGGGGGGGGGGGGTAGTCACTCAAAATTTTAAAGTTGATGTTAACTTTAATATGCAGACGACCCCTTAACAAAATTTTAATACTATTAGAACTTTATAGAGTACATTATTCCTGAAAAAATGCCATTTTCAAGTGTGTCTACTGTAAATGGTGACCAAATACGTAGGAGGGCTTCGTTCTCCCTTCACCCTACCCCCGTACACCATACAATGATAATAACTTTATGTTCTTAATTTGCGGTGCATGGAGCCTAATAAGTTTTTATTACTTTTTATGCTAGTTTAGAAAATGTATTTTTGTTTTATTCATTCTTTCACTTTGTTGATGATTTTGAATAAAATTTTGGAGCATGGATATTTATTTTTATATGACTAATCCCACAATGTTTTACCTTTATTAGCGTTTGTTTTATCCATGCAACAATTAGTATCTCTCATTCATAATGTTACACAACTATATTATTCAAAAACCAATTTGTAAACTCTTCTTCGATAGTCTCTGTCTTCATGACGTATCCTCCTATAGATGGCTTCACAATTTTTCATAGCTTCATTTTCCATTGCTGTTTTCCATGTCTGTTTGACACTTCAAGTGTTTGGCTTTTTTTCCCCAAAATGTCGTTCTTAATTTCATAAATATTAACAAGTGATAAGCCTATTTGCGTATCTACTGTCATCAAATGCATGGATTGGAAGTAAAAAGCTGATACCCCTTCCGAACCTGTAATGATTGACAGGTCAATTCGGCCAAAGAAAAGCGGTCACTCCTCTCCTTGGTCTTATCCGAGTGCAGTTTACTTATATGCATCCCTTCCTGACTCAAACCCTGTACACAAAAATATTTTTATTTCAACAAATAATATAACATACCACATCTTCTACCAGATCTGTACATTTCTTTATCCCGCTTTCTTCTCCTAAAAATAAAGAATACATTTTATTCACTACTGAATGATTCCATACCAACTCACATAAAAAACAGAAAGTTGGTTGCATGACCAACTCGGATTTTTTCCAAATTTGGTACACGGATTGATGATATAGAGGCATGAACATGACCAAATTTTTAGCTACCTACTCCACTCATTTTTAAATATACAGGTCCTCAAAGTTTGTCTGCCACTTCAAAATACCGAGAAATAAATGTTATTTATTTTTTTCTCTTGAAAACTCTACTCATGAAATATGTAAGTGTTAGATATCTATGGAACCTAGATGTTTCAGGCATTCAGAAAAAATACTACAACGTTCATAATGAAAATGATTAAGGTACAGTACTCTTAGAAGTTGCAACCACAAAAATTCGACTTTTCCCGATTTTGCTAAAATTGAGGATTTAATTCCAAGAAAAGGAAAATAAAACCAAAAGTTTACTCACTTTCTGGTTAAGTACATGTATTCACCATAAATTGATACACAATAAATTACTTGAGTTTCTCACTCCTTCTTGGAATTATTTCATCTTAAAGACAAGCCATATGGCAAAAATATGCAATTTCGGCCAAGTTGTCAGCCATTTTTCTCATAAAGGGCAAGCACTAGAATTTTTTATATGTTTTAAATAAGCTACTGATGTGTCAGATATTCTCAGGAAAAGAGTTTACCTTTGGTTATTTTTTGCATAAAGGGATATCCTGCTGATAGTATATACATGTTTTTCTCTAATACCACATGCCTGTGTTTCTCTTCTCAGACTTAACAATAATTTTAAAAAAATCTTACTGAACATTACATAAATAGTATGTATTAAACTTTATTTACCCTCTAATCATTATTTAGTTACTTTTAGAAATAGTCCGATTTGGGCAGTGAAGCATTGAATAATGGAGCAACATTTTGTTTTTACTACGTTCTGGCATTAAAACTAACTAGTTCAGCTGAGCATGCGCCGCTCGGCCCAATAAAGCTTCCGGAGGTGTGAAAGCTGAACGGAGAGGGTTGGCAGGCCGCTCACTAGAGCTGAATTAAAAGGCAACCATTTACAAAGCATTTTTGACACTTTTTAAACTGGCAGTCACACATCTCAAGCGTTTATTTATGCATTTGTTTACAATCTTTAGACTGGTAGCACAGATCTCAAATGTTCAGTTTTAAGAAACTTTATAAAGCTTTCTCTGTAGTTTTATAAAGTGCGGAGAAACAAAAATTTTAATGAAAAATTGTCATCAAGAAATTTGATTATTTGATTTACAACAAGTTTTTCGTAAATTTAAAGATACACTTACTTTTCCTTCTGTACATTTACAGAAATTTTTTAGTGTGCACCATGATTTTTAGATACTTTTCCTATTCTGAGATTTATTCCTATGAATAACGATTAAAAGGTTGTAAACTAGAAAAAATCCCCTTTTTAAACAAGCTATGAGAAGTGCTTACCACAATCGCAGACTTTAGACTTGATACAAGAAAAAATTGCTTGCTGACTAAGTAAGGGAATCTTGTCAGAAACATTTATCCCATCTGAAAAAAAAAAAGAGAAAAGCCATGTGTTAAAATGTTTCACAAGGAAAATCATTAATTTAGGGGAGAAAACGAAATAATATTAAGCATATAGAAAAATGTCATAAAAAGCAATGAGACATGATCCTTTTAATAAATGTAATTATGTTTTTCAGTTAACTACAGTGAATTCGGGGAAAAGTGATACCTGAGGTAAGCCAAGCAACGTGGCACTTGGCGATACCGTAGCCTTACTGGCTCTGGGAAGACTGGAAACAGCGCTAATCAGACCAAAATGTTCATGGCCGGCTTTTCCTGCTCCCCCAGAATCGACAATTCAACAACTAAATCATAAACGTGGCAAATATTGGCGACAAAACACAACCTCTACGTTTAGTTCTGATATCACTTCTGCCTGAATGCAGTATAGTAATATAGATTGCATTATTATAAGTCATACATGCCTCACTCGAATTAAAAGCAGCAAGTCGCAGTATTTAGAAAATACATAAGAAGATCTTCATACCAGTAGATAAACAAACATGCATGTGAGTGTGTGGTCATGAAATTCGTGTTTAGTAACATGATGCTTTGGAATGATACGGCAGACTAGTCATCGATGTGTAATTGAAAGAAAAGAGCTGACAACGAAACAACTTAAAAAGAGAGATTTGAGAGATTGCAACGGAAAGCAATAATCTATTTAATACTAAACTGCGTTTAGGGAAAGATAGTCTAAAAAGGAAAAAAAGTAAAAGAAAGTCGTCAAAAAATTCGATAGCATTCGATGACTTTTTTCGTGTCAAATGACGTCTTATAAATGTAAAATACATTCTTCAGCTTTATAGATTTTTGAACGCACTAATTAGCACGAGAAAGGTAATATATTTTAAATATAATATTATTAAATTTTAAATAATAATGCAGTTTTTACTATTCAAGTATTCCTTGATTGAGAATGAAGAAAGTACAGTGGTTCCCAAAGTGGTCCATAAGGGCTCCAAGGCAAATTCCTTAAGAGTTGGAAGCAGTTTATTTCAACTAAAGCAAGACTAAACATGATATGTATCTAGGGTTCCGGAAGACTGGGTGTCATTTAAGTAGTTCTTACCATATATTTGTCAGCAAAACTTTAAAAGAGTAACGAAAAGGATTAACTCTTGTGCATTTCGAAAACAAATTTTATACTTAAAAGTTAATTTTTAAAATGTTGTTGAGAGTATGAAAAGGCTGAAAAAGTTCAACATAAAAAACAAATTACGATTTATTTCTTAAGACAATAAAAGAAAGGAATTATGTTAAATTTATAAATACTAACTAAGGTAATTCAGCATGATACAAAAAAAATTACTACTACTTACCGCCATATTCACCGTCAACCTAACTCCACGCGTGAAACCACGAGATCCGTTAACTCGGAGTTGGGGCTCAGCGCTGCGAAGTTAAAAATCGGTATTCACGGAGGAAAATCAACCTGGGGTTTTCCAACCACGAAGTTAGTCAACTCGACGCCGTGTGGGAACGTACGCAGGCCCGTTATTGGTCAAAACTATCACATGATTTTCTTCATGCTTTTTCGCCGCGCAGTGTACATTTCGTTTCCCGTTTTTTAAAATTCCCGTTCTCTGCGATATAGCGATGAATAAAGCACGAGTGGTTTTTAACCCGTTGAAGAAGGTATTACTTCTAGCACTCGTGGGAAAAATTTAAAAATATTGAAAAGTAAAGAACCCAATAAAATTTTTCTCGGAAAATGAAAATATATATATATATAACGAATAGGAAATTATAACCAATTTTATCATTGTAATATATCTCTTTCTGACATTAGAAATGTACCATTCACAAACGATATATATATAATATAGAAATGTACCATTATGAACCAAGCAGTAGCGTATTATTGTATCTTTTAAATTTTTATTTGAATATTCTTTCATTAAATCAAGGCTGTAACTAGGGATGCCCACGAACCCCCCCCCCCCCCGAAAATTTTCGCAATGTAGCATATATTCCTAACTGAAACTTTCCTCAACATAGCTGTTTCAAAGCCTCCCCCCTCCCCCCCCAAAAAAAATCTGCTTATGGCCTTGCATTAAATTCATGAGAGTATTTAAAAAATGCATTTGATTTCAATTATAACTATTGTAAATACTTTATTCTTACAATCACTTCGCATTGGCAAAGTACAGTAAAAATTTGGTTTAAGTCTTACAACTGCATGAAACGGCAATTCAAAATTATGTGATTTGGGGTTAATAAGAACCCTTTTTCTAATGAAAATATGAATTCATTAATACAAATACATATGGCGAATATTTTGACTTTTTCAAAAACCTTGCAGTTTACCTTTAAACACAAAACTTCCATTAGCATTATGGATTCATTTCATATGTCTTTTTTTTTTTTAAAGAAGCGTTTCACATATTCAAAACCTTTGTTAAATTTAAAAAAAAGAAAAGAATATACAAGCAAATGTAAATTGGTCAATGACATAAAACACATGGTAAAGGTCAACAAGTTTATTTTATTCGACATACATAAATCAAAATATTCCACATGAACTTCGCAGGCCCAGAAGTAACCTTGGCAAAAAAAATCAGGACGCATGTTAAATGTTCAGTATATACATGTACACTTTAAAGTAGAATAAAATTATATCAAAAAGCAACAAGGAGAGAGAAAAATAAATAATTAAATAAAAATACTAAAGATATATTACCCCCCATTTTTTGGTATTTCTGTTCAATTAGGAATCATGATAAAGTTTCAAAATCTTTAATGAAGTAATAGCTCCCGAGAGAAAAACATTATCGGAAACACACAAAAGCGACAAAGAAAACATTGAACAATACTAGTTAATAAAATTAAAACCACTCTAAAGTTGTATTTTTTGTAAGGCCTCTTCAGAAATTCAAGATCGTGTAAAGCGAAGAAAGCTCTAAAATCTCAACATATTCCAATTTTCGCAACATCCAGTCCGCCATTGCTAATGTTTACATGTACTGAGCATGCGCTCAAACCTTAACTTTGCTCTGGAGCTTGGTTGAGTTACTCGACCTGGCATGGTTTCGGGAACCTCTTTGCGCGTAGTCAAAGTTGATGGTGAATAGGAAATCCGCGGTAACTTCAGGTTGGAGACCGGTTTCGCGTCAAACCATGAGGTTAGAGTTGACGGTGAATACGGCGGTTAGTCTATCGTAAGACTCTCCGAGCCGCCAGCTAGCCATCTTCTGATATATTCACTGTTGACTTAAAAACTTTAGCATGAAGCTGTCGCCGGGCATGTAGCACACAAGTAGTTGAGAACTTTCAACTCATATTTGCTGATCTTCGAGTGCACGGACAACAGGCTGATGAAACCAATCTGGCAGGGATAGGCCTCATACGCGCTGCCAACGCAGGCGACGATGAAATGGCTAAGATGAAAAACCAGGAACGGAACGGAATGGATCCAAGGGCAGTCAGTATTCTGACTGTCCTTGTATTTAAGTCCATGTCTTAAATACGCTCAACAGACATCCAGACTATACATATATATATATATAGGGAAAATTCAATTTGTTGCTATATTTAGAATCCAATGTGTTTTAAATATTGGATGAAATCGCAGGTCTCAAATAATGCTAACAACATTGCATCCTTCATTAGATTTAACGAGGAAACAACGCTATATCTTAATTTGTCTTTTGACTAGAAAACCGTTGCTTTTGCCTGCCATCACAAAAGATTTTTTTTTTAACTTCAGCAAAAATGTAGGTATAAAAAGGTATCAGCAGGAACAGAAGCGTCAAGACATTGTCAAAGCACGCAAAATATTCGGCTTTTTTTATCGGTCTTTCACGTCTAAATCAGCAAATATTAAAAATTTTCATTTCGAGAACAGGCGATTGAGGGCGAAAGATTTTTAGGTTAAAAAAAAAAAAACGTTTTGCAAAACCCTGTCGACTGCTATTGATTGGATTTTTTGTTCAATGATACCTTAATGCGTTGCCCTTTTCAAAAATAACTTGGATAGTTTGGTTCCTGATGGTTCTTACAACCAAGAACAAGTTTTCGCTCCAATGAACAGAAATGCAAAAGATTCAGACATGGTAAAAATAGATATTTTATCTACTGTGAGATATCATCTGAGACGATGTGGTTCTTCTTGACATGATCCTTGATGATGAGTATAAGGGGTCATTCAGAAATTATGTTACGCTTCGAGGGAGAGGGGGTTTGAGAAATTGTGACAACTTGTGACAAGGGGAGGGCAGAGGGTAGCATCAACGATCTTCTATATTTGGTAGCATGATGTGTGAATCACACATTTTGGTGAACATGAAACAAATTAAAAGCAAAAGATAAGATATTTTTATATAATTTATTTTTTAAATCATTATTATTGTTATGCTAACAAATATAATTCAAAGCGCAAAAATATAATAGGAAATCTGATGTAGTGCTTTGTTTACGAACTCCAAGTACATGTGCTTGTGTTTAAATAGCATGGCATGTCACAAGGGGTAGAGGGTACATTGAAGTGTGACATTTTGTGACAAAGGGAGAAGAGACAAATATGTTGAAAAAAAGTGTGACATCATTTATGAATAGCCCCTAAAGATAAAAATTAAAAAAAAAAAAAATAGCAGGGTGCAAATTTTGAAATATATATCAATACTTTACAATCGCGCAACACATTACACATCTACATTTTGCTCTTTAGTTAAACGTTTTATTGAAAAAAAAGTGGAAATACGAGTTTAAAGGAACTTACCTGCTTTTACAAGGGATAAGACTAAAATGATCGTAATCAGTGCCAAACTCTTCATTTTCGCTTTCCTAGCAAACGAAGTACTTCATATGCTGTGAAATCATGCCGAATGTTATATTTATAGGTAGGAAATGATGTTCTTGGATGATCAGTTGAGATTAGCTTGAAAAATGATACCATCTTTTGCCTAATATCCATTTCTTACCCGTTATTTGATCAGCCTTACCGTTGGAATGGAAAATACACACTTTCGCAAAAACGTGTCGCGTTCTGTTCAGAAAAGAAGTTGATATTGATCGAAGCAAGCAGTAGGATTTGATTGCACCTGAAGCAGATGACATACATCTTCTATGATACGATAATTTTCATAAGTTTCCTTCATGGCTTTGGAATTAAGTTTCTAAAAATTCTATCATTATTACCCAACAGGTAGCGGTAAAATATTAGGCGAAAATGTACATTTCATATTCATTCATTGAAATTGCATATAATTTGTGAAAGGAAGTTATAAAATGGGATTGGGAGATACAGGTAGAATCAAAAATTAATGTCATACATTATAAAAATATTCTTGGATATTTCGTAAACCATCATTAAGATGTTCTATACCACACTGTAAAAATTTTGCCTTTAGTTGCGACCATTTTTGATGTTCAGTTAGTGTACAGTTAAAAATGATTCATTTTTGATGTACTTTAATTTTTTTTTTTTTTTTTTTTTTTTTTTTTTTGTGGTTGTCTAAAAAAATATAGACAGTATAACGTTTCTTAGAACACGAAATTTGCTAATTCCGTTATGTATCGAAATTTAATTGCGGTTGCTCATTTCTATGAAAATAGGCTAAATGAATAGTAGTAATGAATTTTTGATGCGTTGGTGAGTTAATGATTATCATATGCTAAAAAAATATTCTGCTGTTTGTATTTTTTTAGACAGACACTTAAAAAAGAAAAAAAAAACATCAAAAACGGAATAATTTTCAACTTTACACCAATTGAACACCAAAAATTTTTACAGTGTAGTTAAAAGAACAGCAGTTTAGTTCATCGCTCATCAGTTTAAATTTCTTATACATTAATATTTTTTCTTGTAGGCGCTTTTACCAGTTTAGACCTCTTTCATGCTTACTGGTGCTCTCCCTCGTATGCTCAGTAGAATTTTTACTTCCTAATTTTGTAATTATTTTATGAATTTCTAAATTAGCTAAATTTTTAACTAAGCCAAGAGTAACTTCAATAAGCAAAGAACTAGTTTACTCAGGTTTCGACACTATTTAAGTTCATTTTTTAGCTGTGAATCAACTTTGAAAAAAGTTCAGTTATTAGATGAAAAGTTCAAATTTAGCAAAATAGACCTGGTACTCTCAATGCCAAAAAAATGTAAAATGAGTTATGTTAAAAATAGGGTCAGTTGAAACAGGGTTTTCCCATAAGGAAAAACTTTACAGATACGTTTTAAAAAGACCTGGCGAAGTTTTGAAAGAATTTATTTATTCATTGCATTCATTTACTTCTTATCCATAACCTTGTGAAACCCAATGGTAAACTTTCTAAAATGTGCCAAGAAAATATAACAAGTATGTTTTTGGCCTTTTTTCCTGTAATGTTTCGCAATTTTCGACTGTTGGTAGACATAACTAAATAGGATCTCCTCAAAAAACAACCCTGTTATAGAAAATTTGCCCTCCCAGACAACTTAAGCTCTTATCCGCAAAAAAAAGAACTGTTTCATGCTAAACCCCAAAACCCGCGGCCGTAAAAAGTTATGATATACAATTTGCCAGCCAAGTATCTTCGTCTCCCTCTCCAAAAAGAACCCCGTTCGCAGACTATTGATACCTATTTGGCCTGACAAACAAGCATCCTCCCTGTTTTCCCCCTTTCATCACACCTACTTTCATTAGAACCTCCCCCACCGCCAGCTCTTTACCAATTTGGATAGTTACTTGAATTCTTTTTCAATGCTGTTTGGCGGGAAGCTTTTTTCTCACCAAGTAGCCACCTCTCTTTGCAAAGCTTTCTCTGGCTATTTGAAACCAGGTAAACTAAAATTAAATGTTGAATAAAATAATTTTTGGAAAAAAATAGAACCGACTTCAAACTATAAATTGCGCTAAAAAGTAAAAAATAATATTATTCTTTAAACAACTTCGACACGACTTTTAAACATAATTTTTGAAGTCGGTGCAAAATTATGACAGTATAATTATAATTACACCATGCGTTATTTTACACTGAAACTGTTGCAAACTCTGCGCTATTTATATTTGTAATTGGTTCATAGTTACAAAAGGAATCGTGCATCAAAATCCATCATAATTTTGCCCCGACTTCAAAAATTATGTTTAAAAGTCGTATCGAAGTTGTTTCAAGAATAATATTATTTTTTACTTTTTAGTGCAATTTATAGTTTGAAGTCGGTTCTATTTTATTCCAAAAATTATTCTTTTTCACTCTTTTTAGTGTAAATACATTTTTATATAAATATTCCATTTTTAAAACATACATATCAAAGGGAAAACCTTTGAGGGAGTGACACTAAAAACTAACCGTTTGTAAGATAAATTTCGTTTTAAAATCGATTTTAAAGGGTCACTAGAGCAAGCAAACAGTTTGAATTTAATTTCTTCTTCAGAGAAGCCTTCAGTCTATTTCTTGTTATAATTGCTTTTAATATTACATCTTAATGGCAACAAACTCTTTTTTAACAATGAGTTTCATTTTACAACGTTTTTCTTAACTCGCTTTGTTGTCTGTCCGCGGAATTTTGCAATTGAATTTTCGACCTTTTCCCGATAAGCTATTGTTCTGAAACTTTACATATAGCTCAGAACCAGATGACAATGCAATTATCTACCACGCCTAAAAAATCCGACAGGTAGTTCCTTTTTTTATTCCAATTTTATTCAAATTTCCACATAAATTCCCCAATATGGGGGTGAAAAAAACCTTGCACATATTAATATAATATATCGATCGAAAGCGCTGATTTTTCCGCACAAGATGAAATTTGTTCGAAGTTTCTAAGTCAATAAGAACGCCAGTTATGAGCTTTTTGGTTCGATTTCTTAAGGCATACCTTGATCCAAAAATAACAATTAGCAGTTTCCTCAACTCCGGGTTAGCTTAATTTCCATATTAGAAAAATTGAAATAAAAGTCTCATAAGTCACTTTATGTTGTATAAAATTTTATATCTGGTTTGTCTTTAAATCGCGAGCGCTAACTTTTGTAGTAAGGATAATTGCATTGTACATCGAGGTTCTGAATAAATTTCTTCAATTGCGAAATTTCACTCATCAAAAACCAAAAAGAAGAAAATAATATTACATAAATAAAAACAATTTTACAAAAACAACGTTTACCTTTTCTACCTAAAAAGGCAGAAAATAGTATTCCTATGAGCCTGGCAGAATTGCTGAATAAATTGGTCACATTATGGTAACAGAGTTTCTAATTATTATAAAACGAAAAACGTTGGGAGCATATACTCAAACATCAAGACTCCCCCAAAAACTTTATATATACATCAATGATCTGTAAAACAAACTTTCATAACATAATAATATAAAGAATTCATGCGCCCAACGTTTTTCGTTTTATAAGAATTAGAAACTTTGCTACCATAATGGTGACCAATTTATTCAGCAATTCTGCCAGCCTCATAGGCATATTATTTTCTACCTTTTTAGTGCGCAAGGTAAATGTTGTCTTTATAAAATTGTTTTTATTTATGTAATATTATTTATTAACAACTTTCCCAACAAAGAAAAATTGAGCCTAGCATTTCCAATTAAAATTTAAAAAAATACTTATTTTTCACCCATAACGTTTTCCCTAAAAAACAGATGTAGTCAAACTGATGTACGATATTTGAGTTAGACGACCCTCTGTCGATCAAAGAAAAATAATCAAAATCGGTCCATTTAGTCAAAAGTTATGGATGAAAAAGCAAAAGAATTACAACATTTCAGTCCATAACTTTTTTTCTAATTATCGAATATAGTCAAACCAAGGTATGGGACCTATGGGAAACCACCCTCGATCGATTAAAAAAATTCATGAAAATCGGTTCATCCGATAAGAAGTTATGAGTGGACAAACAAACAAAAAATAACGACATACATGCAATATGAATGTATAACCTCCTTTCTTTGTGAAGTCGGTTAAAAATAGAATAATAAGCCTGCAATTAAGAAAATTGAAACATAAATATCTTTAAATTTTAACTTATGTTTTAAACATTGTGTTAAATAGTCCATTACATAATTTGAAATCCAGTATAAATATAGAGAAAGTGCATTAATATCTTCTTAACCCCTTGACCAGGAATGACGAGTAGCACTCGTCCTGTGTAAAACTAGCCAAAACAGACAATGACGAGTGGCACTCGCCCTGCTCAAAACTAGCCCATAACAAGGTAATACGGTTTTAAAAATAAAAATTCGGAAGTCGTACGTAGTGAAGTATTATTGTTTCACGTTTGAAATACACAGTCCAGTCACATTAATGTGACCATCTGTAAAAAGCCAGAACAACCACCTTTCGCAGAGCGGACTGTTGCGAGACGTGCAGGAAGAGAGTCACTTAGGTTCCTGAAGGTGTTCACTGGGATGTTGAGCCATACCGACTCTAATGCCGTGGCCAGCTGCGCTAGATTACGCGGTTGAGGATCCATGGCGCGAACAACCCGATCGAGTTGGTTCCACAGATTCTTGATTGGGTTTAAGTCAGGTGAGTTTTCTGGCCAGGGGAGGACGGTAAACTCATTCTGGTGCTCTTCGAACCACGCACGTACACTGCCAGCTGTATGGCACTTCGCATTGTCCTGCTGGTAGATGCCATCATCCTGAGGAAAAACAATGCGCATGTAGGGGTGGACATGGTCCGCAAGGACAGACGCGTACTTGTATTGATTCATCGTGCCTTCCGCAATGATCAGTGAACCCAGAGAATGCCAGGAAAACATTCCCCAGACCATAATGCTCCCGCCTCCAGCTTGGACCGTTCCGGCAATGGTTGCAGGGTGTTTGCTTTCAGAGGTTTCACGCCTTATACGCCAACGTCCATCTGTCCGATGGAGCATAAAACGCGATTCATCGGAAAACGCTACCTGTCGCCACTCAGTGGACGTCCAGCTGCGGTACTGGCGTGCAAATTCTAGCCTTCGTCGTCGATGAACAGCAGTCAACATAGGTGCACGAACCAGGCGTCTGCTTCGGAGGCCCAGACGCAGCAATTTTCGCTGAATAGTAGTTTGGGAGACACTTTTGGTAGCCCATTGGTTCATTTTGGTGGTCAGTTGCTCAACGGTAGCCCGTCAATCTGCCCGAACGCATCTCCGCAACCGTCGTTCGCCTCTGTCATCTATGGCCAATGGTGCACCACATTTGCCACGTCGCTGATTTTGGACAGTCCCATTTTGCCATGCACAGTACACTTTTACCACGACGGCAGGCGAACAGTTCACAAACTTAGCCGTTTCGGAAATGCTTCCACCCTTGGCCCGAAAGCCAATGATCATGCCCTTTTGGACGTCGGATAAATCGCTTCGTTTCTGCATTACGCCAACGAATGAAATGTTTTCCGAAGCCCTCACACACCCTTTATATACGCTCAACTGCACTGTGCCGCCACCTGCCCTCTGTGATTGGTTATTTAACTCTGACGTGGAAAGTACGTGGTAGTCACATTAGTGTGACTGGACTGTGTATATGCAATTATATTAGCAGCCAAACATTTCTGATTCAGATATTAAAGTCTTTATTAACACCGCACGCTTCAGATTAATTTCCAGATTAAGGAGTTAAAGACAAATGTTAGTACATTGACATCCTGTCTTATGATATAAATCAAGAATAAACACAGAATTGTAATATTTGTAGAATTAACTTGTTTTTAAAAGCATGAACTGAAACGGATTTTGGGTCTAATTTTTATTTTTAGTTAGTTGGTTTGCGTTCTATATCCACTTGTTTCACCACCTACAGTAAAACCTGTAAAGTTGACCACCTTTGTAAGCTGACCACCTGTCTAAATTGACCACTTTTATCAGGAACGAAACTAGACCTATATTTTATGATGTAGGGATACCTTTGTAACTTGAGCACCTGTCTATATTGACCACATATGTAACCAAATTTGGGCAGGAGTATTATTTAAAAAACTCTTTGTAAGTTGACCGCCCAATTATTACTATATTCATTTATTTATCTATTTTTGCAAAGAAAAAAAAAACTAAAGTAACTTCTCTATGATATTTTTTATGCTACAATTTTAGACCAATATTTGTCTGTATGGAGGAAATATCAATGCGAAGTTTGCCTAAACCTCTCTTTAAGTTAGCCATATGGGAAAACTACTATGAGAATTAAATAGGTTTCCTTTTTCTTCTATCTGATGTAGCCACTTGGAAAAATTATGTATTTTTAGGTATCTTTACCATCAAATATGTAACCCATATAATTAATCAGATATTTATCTTTTTTTTTATTAACTACTTTAAAGCTGTGTAGGACACATTGTAAGGCTCATTTAGTTTAAATTTCTCTTATGATATTTAAAATAATTATGAAAAAAAAGCTAATTATTATCTTAAAGTAACGTTAATACTTAAAGCTATAAGTTACAAATGCATAGTGTAGGAAATAACAAAATAATAATAATGACAATAATCTCCCACCTCTATAAGTTGACCACTAAAGTGCTGCACCGTAATTGTTCAACTTACATAGGTTTACTGTTTTTTTTTTTTTTTTTTGTTTTTTTCCTTTTTTTTTGAGACTTTCTACTGTAAAATTTTTGAAAGCTTAAAGTGCTAAAAAAACAAAATACCTATCTATAGTGTTTATTTTTTAAGAGGATTGGCAATTTTAGAGTCGTTACGATTTAAATCATAATGTAAATAGGTCTACACTAAAAAAAATCTTTACATTTTGGTGACTGAAGATGAGTGATCAAAACGTTAACGATTCTGATATGATCTAAGAATATTTTTCTGATGACAGGGATTCCGATGAAGAAGCAGTTATTGAAATTAGCACAGTAAATAAACCCCCAAGTTAATAGTGTAAATTAAAAACCAATGGCTATCCTCACATGGAAGAAATTACCAATACTACGTAGAAAACCCACGAATAATTGGAAAATTTACGAACAGAAAAATCGTAAAATACAATTAAAGTGGCATTCGGACAATGTATTCATTACTTACTTTTCAGATTTTTATCGAGTATAATCTATGTGCACCTAATGTTATTCAACTGCTTAATCAAACTTTAAGAGAGAGCTTTAACTATAAAACTCCTGAAAATCTCTGAAACTGCATAAGTAAATATTTACACAAAAATCACTCATTGCTTTAATAGAAATTGTGCGAGGAAAAAAATGGAAATCATTTGATGTAATCCTTTCTGAAATTAAAATTACTATTGGAATGACTTTGATAATCAGTACATTGAGTTATTCTCAATTACATTTATTCTGTAGAAAGCTAAAAGTTGCTCTTCTCAAATTATAGAGCAACAAATGGAAGATCTTTTGTAGAAAACTAAAAGTTGCTCTTCTCAAATTATAGAGTAACAGGTGGAAAACTTGTTGCCAAAGAATTGGCGCTCCGTCACGTCCAGGGCGCATGGAGGGGGGAACAGTCCCCCCCCCCTCCAAGTTCCCCACTAGTTTCCTACAAGTTGCTAGCGCAAAGCGCACAGCAACAAATCTTCCACTTTTAATTATCAACTTTCTTTGATCTTTACCAACGCTCCGCGGAAAACCAAAATTTAGTGGAAGATGTGTCTCGCCACAAGTGGAAGACAGAAAAAGTTGCTGTACTTTGTAGAAAAAGCAACAAATTGCCGCAACGTGTGGAAAACTTAATAGAAGACTTTGGTGTAAGCGCGCTTTAACTCGGTACGGAAGTTCAATAAATAATTGATTCTGCTAAAAGGGTGTGTGAAAAAGAGGCCTGCTTCTGTGAGCATTGACAAACATATCACACTTTTTCTACACTAAAACCAGCTTAGTTATAGCAAACAAATAGTATTCCACGCAAGCCAAATCCAGTTGGCTTTTAAAACTTTTTGTCATAGTAGGTCGATTTCGAATTGTGATAGATTTTAGATCAAGATAAACAGTTAGTTTTAAGTCGACAGGGTGGCGTAGTGGAACAACGACTCAGGCCAACCCTGGCCTGAGTCGGTGTTCAAGATGTAGAAAATCATCTGCGCCCATGTCGTATGATTATGCGGCATGTAAAAGATCCCTTGAGTAGCCATTTGGCTTGGATGCTCTCTTCTAAATTGAATTTCTAGTGCAATTTCGGTTCAACAGAGTTCGGATGCTCGGCCTTTCCGGTGGAGAAAATGGACGTCAAAATTATCATGCGGAGATGGTACCACACTCATTGGGGTGCCGCTGAAAGAGAAGGTATCAATTTCTCGGGAACGCACTAGGTCTGCAATGGGAAGAAGCCACCAGCAGCCCATTAGAAATAAAAAACAGTTAGTTTTAAAGCAAAAATACATTTAACATTGTAAACAAAGATCTGTGAACTGTTGCTTCAGTAAAGGTTTCTCATTCTGTTGTATTTGTGACCCGAAACGAATGTTCTCCCATGCAAAATATAAAAATTTAAATTTATGAATTTTTTGAAAACATCATTTTAAAGGCCTATTTAAGGTTCATAAAAACCATTTTTTGAAAGAATATGCACATCTTACAGGTTTTGGATACCAGGAGGATATAATATTAGTCACCAAATGGCAGTGAGACGTGCAGAAGTGGTCCCTGCTTTATTTTGTGTGGACCCTTCACAGGTCGTGAACTTCAACTCTTATTAGTGGGTCATTCATAAATGATGCCATACTTTAAGGGGGGAAAGGGGATTCGAGATCGTGTGACAGCTTGTGACAAAGGGAAGGGAGGCGTTAGCAAGAAGTGTGACATTACACATTTTGGTTTCTATGAAAACATTTAAAATCAGCAAATTAAATTTATTTTAAAAGTTTTTTTGATTTTTCATAATTTGACTTCAAAGTTGCTTTTATCATTTTGTATCGTAAACAGTCGTCATATTTTCAGAATTCAAACAGTTAATATATTTTACTGTTCTA
This sequence comes from Octonoba sinensis, assembly GCA_038502835.1. Taxonomy (NCBI): domain Eukaryota; kingdom Metazoa; phylum Arthropoda; class Arachnida; order Araneae; family Uloboridae; genus Octonoba; species Octonoba sinensis. Next base: position 95,072,367 of record CM076604.1, on the reverse strand, counting down.
TACTAATCATCTTTCGCGTTGTAAACCTTAGCCTCATTTTACATAAATTAAGTACACATGTAATCATTATTATTGTTATTATGCTCACGAATATCCTTAAAATTTCAAAACTTGAACTTTTCTTCATTTAGGTATGAATTCTATTCTAGATGCTTCTAATAATAAGAGTTCATTCTTCTCATATTAAGAGGTCAGCGTGCGATGCACCTTGCCTTTGTTAGATCTACTAATTCTGAACCAGCTCCCAGATGAGAGACCGTCACCTAAGTTGGTGACTCCCAGAGGTATCACTTCACTTGGAGGACATTGGAGTCACGACTAATTTTAAGCGCACCAGCTCCCATTAACGTGCAAGATCCCGGAGAGAATGAGTCGCGAAACGTGGACACCCTCCCAAAGGCTGACCGCGATCAATGCTGCTTCACTTTCGGTGTTCTTTGGGAACCGAGCTTCTACCCACTGGTCCACCGCGGGACACTTTGGTATGAATAAGGCCCCGTATCGGAGCTTTCTTTCAATCATTTAAAAGATTCTAATCTAAATCGATTGACACCTTATTTGTTTTTTTAGAAAGAGAGGTGGCAATGTAATTTTTGCAAGATTTCTTCCATTTTGTATTGCCTGTATAGGTTGGTCTCAAACACGAGTAAGAAAAATATTTTTAGCAATTATTTACTTTCAGTTTTAACTGATTTCTGGCAAAGATGTGTGCTTTGACTGTTTTGTTAGAGGGATCCGTATATATATGTTTACTTGCGTTCAAACTGTGCAAAATGAGAACGGTGGCAAAAGCGCAAAACTCTTCTATATCACTCTTCTATGTAACAAAATACTTGGTATGGAGCCAAATGTTACTGAGCGTTATATATTGTTGGCGCCAGAGCTTTAGATTGGCGAATATATGCTCGCCATAGGCGCCAGCACTCCCAAAGGACTCGAGTATAAAAACGCTTAACTCGAAAGTTTCGAGGAACTTGAGCATAAACTTTATCTTGGTAGATTATGTCTGTAAGACTTGTATTTCGTTGCTTAGTATTTCGTTGCTCAAGTTGTATAGCGGGTAAATCCCCATGTTGTTATATTCGTAGTAATAAAACTAATAGTTTCGATTATTCGTTGGAATTGAATTCTTTATAAAAAGACACTACATATATATAGTTTGAAAAAGGTACCTATTATTCCAAATATGGCGACAACAATCTCCCGAAAATAAGATAAACTTGTCTCAGCCGAGAAACCAGGCTCGTTGTTAAAAGAGAAATTGTACACCTTGAGAAAGTCACGTTCTGCGTTATCAAAAGAAGAATTTTCTGTTTTATCGGGAGAAACCAATTAATTTGATTCCTCAAACCGCAAAACACCACATAAAGCTGATGACATATTCCTCGTGTGATAAGATTTTTAGCATGAGTTTTCGTATTCATTTGGAAATTATTCTCGATAAGTTCATTCCCCCCCTCCCCCTCACATCCGTATCATTTTATCATTCAACAGGTGATCCACATTAAGCCAAAAATTGCAGCGAAGATACACTGTTAGAAATTTCATCATGAAATTACGGTTAAATGACCGGCAGCAGTATGTCCATCTAATTCACCGTTAAATTTACGGTTTGAAAAAAAAAATTTCTACCTTTACGGGACCTAACTTTTTCCAATCAACTTGGTTAAAAAGCCGTAAATACAAAAGTTTACGGTTTTATAACCATTTAAAAATGGTTTCAAAACAAAATTTTTACCGTTTTTGAACCATTTCGAGGCGTAGGATCTTCCAGGCGCAGAAATCGTAAACGAAGCTTGCAGGAATCGAACCCGCTTAGTATGGCATGCCGACCTTACTCTCTAACCGTTCGGCCATCAGCACCACACAAAACAGACATTTATTTATCAATAAAGCTTTCTTTTCAAAAGGTGAAGAAAGATTTATTGTTAAATAAACGGCATTCAAATTGAGATTTCAGTTTTTGATTGGATCCAAAGCCATCTTTATTCTAAATTTACTGTATATTGACGAAAATCATTTTATTTGCTGCAAAAATTAAAATACAAACAAGCTTCAGCAGCTCAAGTGATGGGTTCGCTCATTCGCAAAAAGTTCGGGAATCCGATGTCTCCAATTTTTGATTTACATGTGTATGTGTTTCTATTTAGTAAAAACTGCTTAAGCCACTTTTTTTTTTCTTCTTTTTTTATATACACTTGCAGATTTGAAGTAATAAATATTTATTCACATTTTAACAACATCGTAAGACCGGTAAGATTTCGCAACCAAGATGGACGCCCGATTCTTACTGAGCGCTTGTAAATTACGGTTAGTTAAACGTTCTTTAGTAAAAACAGAATAAACGATTTTTTCGCAATCAGCGGTTTGAGTACCATCTTTTTAATGGTTATTCAACTGTTGATGTTGTTCAACTGTTAAATATGGTAAAATAACAATCAAATAAATGGTTATTTTACTTTTTTTTTACGGAAATTTTTAACAGTGTGTACATTACATATTTATGCCTCGAATGTATCCCTTATATAAGATTTACTACAATAAATTTTAATATATAATTGAAAATCAAAAGCTGTTATCTGCTTAACAAATATTCCTATTAATTTTATAGACAATCGTTATGAAGCATCTGTTTAGTCAGTTTTTCCCAACTTGTGAGCCGCGCTCGCAGATGAGGTCGCGCGGCACATGGGGGCGCAACATTTTCTTAAAATTTTAAATCAATGACTTTACCACACAAACAGAATGACTCTTTCCTACTTTAATATCATTTTGAATTATTTTGGGCTAAACTTAAGAGCGTAAATTACAAAGAAATTGTGTAGTGACGTGGCAATTTTCGTCATACCCAATCAGAATAAAATCCATCAAAAATACTTAAAAGAATGAAATCTACGAAAAATATCAAAATGAAACATAAAAAATATTCAAATTATGCACAGAATTTGAATGAATTCTAATTACAGTAAAACCTTTCAATAAGGGACGCTAAGAGGACTGGATATTTTGTCCCTTCAATAGAGGTGTCCCTTCCTCATAGGTTCATAAATTGTTGCATACAAGGTGTGGCTATTAAATAACGGGACTAATGCTGTAAAATATTTTCTTTTAATTTCATATATTTTTACTAGTTATCACCTTCAATATACACCCCTCCTCTATCCCTACATCGCTCCATGCGAACCTTCCATTGTTCGAAACAGTGCTGGAAGTCTTTTTGTGTCAGGTCCTTCAGGACGCGTGCCGCTTTTTCCTTCACAGCTTCAACGGACTCGAATCTTGTTCTTTTTAATGCATCTTTTCACTTTAGGAAACAGGTAATAGTCGCAGGGCCCAAGATCTGGCGATGGTCAAACACTGGGATGCTGAAATTGGCTAGAAAACTCTTGACTAACGATCCGGAATGAGGTATCGCATTGTCTTTGGTGGAGAACCCATGACTTGTCCTTCCACAATTCGGGTCATTTTTTCCTTATTTTCTCACGGAGGTCATCAAGAACTTAAAGATAGTAATTCTAATTAATCGTTTGACCTTCAGGAACCCATAGAAGGTACAAAATCCCATGAATATTGAAAAAAAAACAATCATCGTTGCTTTGAATTTTGATTTGCTCATTCGAGCTTTTTTGGCTCTCGGTGAAGATGGGCTCTTCCATTGCATGAATTGGCGCCTCGTTTCAGGATCATAAGTAAAAGCCACGATTCGGCACACGTTATTATTCTTTCCAATACGTTTGAGTCATTTTCAATGCCTTTCAAAGTGTCAGTGCGAACGTTTTTGCGAGCTTCATGCTGTTCAAATGTGAGAACTTTAGGCCCTATTTTGGCACACACCTTTTGCATGTTAAAATTGTTGTGTAAAATCTGTCGTACGGATTTTTTATCAATTCGTACAGTTTCAGCAATTGCACGGATACTTAGCCGACGGTCAGCTCGAATGAGCTTACCGATTTTTTCGATATTTTTATCAGTTTTTGACATGGTAGGGCGCGAATCCTCTTCAACGTCTTCCCTGCCATCTTCGAAACGCTTGAACCACTCAAAAAAGCGTGTACGCGACGAGCATTCATCACCATACACTTCTTTTTATAAATTAAAAGTTTCAGTAGCAGTTTTTCCAAGTTTCATGTGAAATTTCACAACAATCGGTTGCTTTACTTCTACACTTAACATTTTTCCGGCGAAGCAGAAAAACAACTCCTAATACAAACGAAGGCTACAGATATACTAATTCGTTTACAGAAGCGAGGTGTATTGCATTCGAAAGAGAAGGCTTCAGGATGACACCTGTCGGTACCTGACGTTTGGTGCATGCGCACTTTTACTGTAGCAGCCTCAGTCTCGTTATTTAATAGCCACACCTCGTACACATATACTGTATCAACTTAGCTTAACTTTTTACTAATAAACATGTTTTACTGTTTAAGATTAAATACTAAAAGTGTTTTATGCATGCAAAACATAAGTCAAAATTGTTAAAATTTAAAATTTTTTCATAGAAAAACTAAAATTTTACAATAAATGTCGTATTGGCAAAGTTTTGTAACAGAAATTTATTTAAAGTCATCTATTAGATGGGTTTCATTTTAAAGTACGTAATTTGGCAACACAGTATAACTTTTAGTGTACTTAGTGTACTTCTTCTAATACTTGCATAAAAAAGTTGTTGGCAGCCGGGACCTGTCTGTCAATGCTGAGCACACATGGATTTCATAGTACAAAAGAAGTTACAAGTAAACACTTGTTTTTTTGTTCATGCTTCTAGGACTTATACCGACATTCAGAAGTTAATTTTTAGAAAAAATAGAACTTCAGCCTCCAGTAAAAATTTCTTATCTATATAACTGGATTGGAAATTTTCTCTGTGAATGTCCCTTAAATAGAGTGTCTCTTATTCAGAGGTATATACATTGCAGTCCCTATTCAAAGGGACTGCGACCAGAAAAAGTGTCCCTTAATTAGAGTTATCCCTTTTTTCTGAGGTGTCCCTTAAAGGAGGTAGTAATGTGAGAGTCGGCATAGTCAAACCTCATATGTAGAGGAGTGCAGAAACATAAAATATATCTCTACTTTTTGTGAGAAATGCACTAAATTTAATAACTAATTCAGTGGCCAAACCATTACAATGAGAACAGATTATAGCTGCATTAGAAATTTACTTGAAACTTATTTTGTACTCATAAAGGATTAAAGACTAATAAAAATTTTTAAAATATATTCTTTAAAAAACTAGTTTTCGCGAGATTTCAGCAAAATGAACTGCAATGAAACATTATGCGATCAAGAAGTTTGTTCCATACTTGTAAGTGTAATTTATGCGAGTTCGAAATGAGGAAGATATCAACACGTACATTAAAAGTTATTTCGTTTATCTTTTTTTCAAAATGGGATAAATTCAGAAATAAAAATAATATTTATAATTTTGTAATGAACTTTAAAAAAAAGCATGAGTGGTACTTAAAAAAAGCCTGTTTTGGAAAGTTTGATTCTCCTGTTAATTTATTCATTCAATGCAAATAATTGAATTCAGGAATTCAAACATGGACCCGGATAATGTCCGGTGTTTTTATTAACAACTTTTTCACAAGTTTCATGTACATAATCTTTTTACTGCCTGTATACAAGCCACTATTTGTGCTGGAACGCGCTATGTATATTTAATATCATAATTCTATTCAAAACAATTCGAATAAGTTTCCCAGTTTCGCATTTTCCTCTAGGTTTACATCTATAATAGCGCATGATGTACAATCTACTTCAGCACTGCTGTTGCGCAACTGCGCAAGTTGATAGGTAGGTGATAAGACAAGGCTGAAATAAAAGGAGCATGAAACATATTAAAGAATGCGAAAAATATTTTTTAAAGATGTTGGAGTGCACTTTAACAACAAAGCAAATGGTGTGCAGAATTTTTTTTTTTATTATCATTAATGTTCCGATTTACATCGAATAAGGCTTATTCAATGACCAAAAAAAAAAAGGATTTTAATAGATTTAACTTTTATTAATTACAATCTCTGTGTTTCTTCATACATTTTATAATGCTTAAAAAGTACTAAGTACTATACGTAAAAAATATAAAATATAATGAAGCGGCATATAGTAAGAAATTCAGCAGTTGTTTCTAAGAGAAACTGGGGAATTTTATGATATATTTTGGGCTTAGTTGTTAAAGATGAAAATATTTCTCAAAACCGAAAAAATGACCTTGGAAATCTGTCAGTAGCAATAAATAAATTAATTAATTAAATGAATAAGACATTAAATTTACAAAATCGGTGAAATGAACAACAGATTAATTTTACTAGTATGTTGGGCGCTTGCAACGTTATTGTAGATATATACATCTATACTAATATTATAAAGCTGTAGAGTTTGTTCGCTTGAACGCCCTAATCTCAGGAACTACTGGTCCGATTTGAAAAATTCTTTCAGTGTTAAATAGATCATTTATCGAGGAAGGCTATAGGCATCATCACGCTAAGACCAATTGAAGCAGAGATCCGAAAATTGCATAAAATAGTTCTTTTCTATCAAAAGAAATCATCGCATCCTTTCGAGCTTGATGCCATTGAAAAGCCCGTAAAAAATTATCCTAGAAAGAGTTTTGTCCTTCGTGCTAAAATTGAAAGCCTCTAAATTAACTAGAAAAAAAATTACAAGCGTTTTCTCTGCAGTTTTAAATTATTTTTACATGGTTTTATTTAACTTGACTTGTGGCGGAATTTTGTAAGGCTGTTTTCGACAACTATTACTGCATAAATTACCTTCAAATTTTGCACACAAGCTTATCTTCGATGACAATACAATAATCTATCCATTTTATAATTTATTATAACGCTAATTAGAAAAAAACAATTAATAATTTTGGCTCTGAGGAAATTATCAGCATTATCATTTGCCGTTTGGCAACAATAGTTTTGTTTGGATAATGCAACGATGTTTTTAATTTAAATAAAATAATTTTTGGAAAAAAATTGAACCGACTTTTCAATGCTGTTTGGCGGGAAGCTTTTTTCTCACCAAGAAGCCACCTCTCTTTGCAAAGCTTTCTCTGGCTATTTGAAACCAGGTAAACTAAAATTAAATATTGAATAAAATAATTTTTGGAAAAAAAATAGAACCGACTTCAAACTATAAATTGCGCTAAAAAGTAAAAAATAATATTATTCTTTAAACAACTTCGATACGACTTTTAAACATAATTTTTGAAGTCGGTGCAAAATTATGACATTCTAATTGTAATTACACCATGCGTTATTTTACACTGAAACTGTTGCAAACTCTACGCTATTTATATTTGTAATTGGTTTATAGTTACAAAAGGTATCATGCATCAAAATCCATCATAATTTTACACCGACTTCAAAAATTATGTTTAAAAGTCGTATCGAAGTTGTTTAAAGAATAATATTATTTTTTACTTTTTAGCGCAGTTTATAGTTTGAAGTCGGTTCAATTTTTTTCCAAAAATTATTTTATTTTATTCTTTTTAGTGTAAATACATTTTTATATAAATACTCTATTTTTAAAACACACATATCAAAGGGGAAACCTTTAAGGGAATGACACTAAAAACTAACCGTTTGTAAGATAAATTTCGTTTTGAAATCGATTTTAAAGGGTCACTACAGCAAGCAAACTGATTGGATTTAATTTCTTTTTCAGAGAAGCCATCAGTCTATTTCTTGTTATAATTGCTTTTAATATTACATCTTAATGGCAACAAACTCTTTTTTAACAATGAGTTTCATTTTTATTAACAACTTTCCCAACAAAGAAAAATCAAGTCTAGCCTTTCTAATTAACATGAAAAAATACTTATTTTTCACCCATAACGTTTTTTCTAAAAAAAAACAGATGTAGTCAAACTGATGTACGATATTTGAGATAAACGGCCCCCTATCGATCAAAGAAAAAATAATCAAAATCGGTTTATTTAGTCAAAAGTTATGGATGAAAAATCAAAAATATTACCACATTTCAGCCTATAACTTTTTTTCCAATCATCGAATATGGTCAAACCAAGGAATGGGACCTATGGGAAACCACCCTCGATCGATTAAAAAAATTCATGAAAATCGGTTCATCCGGTAAGAAGTTATGAGTGGACAAACAAATAAAAAAAAACGACATACATACAATATGAATGTATAACCTCCTTCCTTTGTGAAGTCGGTTAATAAAACCATGTAACTTAAAACATTTTTGGCGATTTTAATATTATTTTACTTTAACTAACTTTAATTTTATTTGACCCAGATGATGACCGTTTTATTTTATTTGCATTGTTGCATCGTTTCAACAATTGTTACAGTTGCCGTGTGAACAAACAAATCAATGCAGTTGTCATTATTAACCAAATAAAGAAAATAATAATCAACGTTTCTAGCATTTTGATGAGGTATCGCTGTATTTGCAAAATATAATTTAATATAGACCGTGCAACGCCGGACGTCGCAGCTAGTAAAGGATATTTTGTAAAGGATTTCAGATAATGGTATTAGCTTTCTATATTGTTTCTAATCTATATATATATATATTACTTAATGTGTACAAATTACGATTAAATTTTGCAATACAATACGATACATGATGCAAAAAAAAACAAACAAAAAAAAGCTATGGTGAAACAATATTTAAAAATTTGTTAAATGATTAGCCTAGAAAGATAGCAATTTTTTTTTTGTTTATTATCGTAACTTACGAACGACTTAAACGAATTTATTCCTATTTCTGAAAAAGTATTTCCGTTCATGACTCCATTTTTAATTTCCAATTTTTTGGAGTGGCAACACCTCAGTTTGTATAAATATCAAGCGATCATCGGCATTTTTATATCTAGCGATCTTTTCTTAAGCGCTTGAATTTGATAGCGTTTTTTGCGATTTTAAAATGGTTAACTTTCGATTCTTTGGAGTGGCAACATCGAGCAATCAGTTTAGTTTGATTGTTGAACTTATAAGCCGCAGATGTTCTGCAGGGGATCATCTAGTCCATACTAATATTATAAAGCTGAAGAGTTTGTTTGCTTGAACGCGCTAATCTCAGGAACTATTGGTCCGATTTGAAAAATTCTTTCAGTGTTAGATAGCCCATTTTTCGATGAAGAATATAGGCTATATATCATCACGCTAAGACCAATAGGAGCGGAGCACCGAAAATTGCGTAAAATAGTCCTTTCTATCGGAATAGATTATCGCATCCTTTCGAGCTTGATACCATTGAAAAGCGCGTAAAAAACTACTTCGGGAAGAGTTTTTTGCTACGTGCTAAAATCTGAAGCCTCTAAATTAACTAGAAAAGAAGTTATAAGGGTTTTTCTCTGTAGTTCGAAATTATTTTTTCATGGTAATTAACTTTAATTTTATTTGACCCAGATGATGACCGTTTTACTTTATTTGCATTGTTGCATCGTTTCAACAATTTTTACAGTTGCCGTGTGAACAAACAAATCAATGCAGTTGCAATTGTTAAACAAATAAAATATAATAATAATTAACGTTTCTAGCATTTTGATGAGGCATCGCTGTATTTGCAATCTCTGTTAAATTAATGTTCGTGAATTTAATCCTTCTTTATTATTTTTAAACAATAGGATAGTTGTTTGCTTTTGCAATTAGATTGTCGTTAGGTTAGTTATATTTTGCGTGCTTTTTAAGTACAGTACATTGTTCTTAGGTTAGTTACAATAGTTACAATTTGTGTAGTTTGTTATTGTTCTGTGTTCTTAGAAAACGACTGTAGTGTATAGTTGCGTCTAAATGCTGTGCTTTCCAGCCAGAGTTGACAAAAGTGGGCGTTTGATCGCTCACTTTAAAAACAAAACGTTTTATAGCGCCATAATGTTACGGTTTTTAAGATATCGTCACCTCAACTCCATTTAATTTTGATGGACTTCTACTGCCCAAATGTACGCCTTTTAAAATACTCGCCCTTTTGATCAGGCCATCTGTTATCACCCGTACACATCAATATTTCCAAGTGAACAAAGCCGCGGTTAAAGCTAGTCCATATATATATGTATTTATGTACACACACACACGTAATATTATATATATATATATATATATATATACTAGCAAACCGGTGTTGGACGCTAGAGTATTGATAAAATATGTCAGCCGATCCCCATGCATGTTAAACAGCCTAAAACCTGATGTCCGAAAATAAGCAGTTAAGTTTAAATTAAAACTGATTTAAACAAGAAAAACAACTTTCAGCGTTTGTCCTTCACCAGTAACTGTGCAGTACATTGCCCTCATGGCCAGTTTTGATGGTCACCATTGTGTAAAAAAAACTTGGAATGATGAGAAGACCGCAAGAAGGACAGTTTCGCCCACACAAAATGCTGCGTAGATCAAACGCGACTATCCTAAAGCGGAACATGTAAAAATATTTGCCATAAATGCGCTACATAAAACTGTAAAGATTATCATCTGTCAAATTATAGTAAAAAATTCAGTTACACAGGAAAGAAAAAGAGCGTCCCCAGTGGGAAGTATGTGCTCTGGTAGCCCCAGTGGAATTGGCTAATATTATGATAAAAATGGTGCAAAGATCTGAAGATTTTTTAAAAATTTCCATCTGACTCAGTAGAGAAGTTGCAACGTAATTCTTAAAGATGTCATTTAAGTTTTACTTACGTAGAATGCGAGACTGCGCAGCTCTCGTTTTCTTTCAGCTATTGTAGTCTCTTCCAAAGTATTTGAAATTAAAAATGGCTGAAATGAAACAGAAAACAATGTCACTCATTTAAAAAATAAAAAATAAAAAAAAAAAACACGAGAGGAAAAAAAAAAAAAGGCATTTAACAAAATTCATTTAGAAGACTTAAAATACAGTTTAGGTTTTTTATTATTATTTTGTTTTTGTTTTTCGTGTGCTCAAGGAATAGCGTAACATATCAATATTTTTATTTCCTTGCATATGAGCAACATTTCTTAGTCAACATAACGTGCAATACGAAATGTCCATGTGTGTAATACAGCCCGTACAATGTGCAGTGCACTAAGAATATTATTATTTGATAAGCACTGAAGTCAATGTGCCAAAATAAGACACAATTTTAGATCCTTTTGTCTATTTTAGGGTGTATTCAACCACATTTGTGGCGTATTTGCATGTATTATTATTTTGCTTATTTATGCTTATTATTTTGATGTTGAATTGTTCTTTCGTAAAATTGAATTTTTAACTGTAAAATAAAAACATATATCTTCATCATCATCACCATGTAGGTCCTATTTGTCACAATTACGGCACTTTAGTTGAAACGAAACATCTTAAGAGACTAAATGTGACATTACATTTGACGAATCTCAGTGATCTCCTTTTATAAATTTACGTTTCCATCGGATCTTGAAATATGATATATACTATAATATGGAAAGTTGTGCGTTTGGTCTCTGAAATGCAACTGTATCATCATGTTGCATTTATGTATCCTTCTTGCAATAAAATTGGTGATACAATACTGTATCTCATTTACAGGAGACATTGTTTAGACACATTAACGTTATAGCATGTATAGCATGGACATGTAAGCTATACCAAGGCTGAACTTGATCCAGTTAGTTAACTGTTACGGATAACAGTTAAACAGTTAACCATCAAGTTCAACCTTGGCCGAACTTGGGAAGTAGATCTTCTGTCAATTCAGGTTACCGACCGCTGCTCTAAGTGATGCTGTAACATTTGTAACTTTTGTAAATTGCGTGCTTACAAACTGTCTTGTATTCCATGCGCTGTCTGAGGACTTTGGAAACTTTCATGTGTCTTTACTGCTTTTCACAAAAAGTTAGATTGCCCTAGCAGGTCATAAGTACTGCAGGAAAATATATAAGAAAATGTTGAACTTACTAGAAACCCATCAGATAAAAGGAAACCAAACACTTGATCGCCACATTGTCTCTGAAACAGAAGAATTTGAGTGAAACCAAACAAGTTTTCATATTTAGCAATACGAAGTAATTACAAAGATGAGTCAACTGACTAAATATTTTCAAATGATATGTTTTGATTTTAACACAAGTGGTCTTAAACGTACGCTTACATGATATTGCTACCTAAGTAAAAAAGGCAAAAACTTGGAAAGATGTATTTAAACATACGTTTCGGAATGACGAGGAGCCTTTTCTTCAGTGCAAAAAATAGTGTGATGTAAGAAAAAGAAAAATATGCCCATGTACTCATGCACATTTGTTAGATGTCACACTTCCTAAATTCATAAAGTGAATTCCTAATATGAATTGAATTCATCTTTATGAATCTTTAGTTAAGGTGAGAGCAATTTCAACACGTAAGAAAAAATTGCACGCATTGTACGGCACTATTAAGCCATTTTTTGAAAATAACTTCACAAAATATGCTCCGATAAAAATTAAATGTCAGAAATATTAAATTATCTATATAAACAAAACAGAGAGTTTGTGTATCAGTTTGTTTGTTTGTGTGTGTGTTTGTGTCTGTCGGTCGCCTCCTGGAGAGATGGAACGGTCCAGAAGTACAAAGTTTTGGTTACAGGTTCCTTGGGTCAGGTCCTCACGCACTTCGAACCGTTTTTCCTAAAATTCGAATTTGTTTCTTTTTTATTTCAATTTTAAGCAAAACTGTTAATTTTGGGATCATCTCATCGAAGAAATGTCCCACGTTTTATATTTTTGCGGCATTAAATTCCAGTAACAACTGCATAAGATGATCTGTTTCTGAAGTTCATAGAACAAATAGGAACCCGCGCAATATTTATTTTAAGTAGTTTTCGAATTCTAAAACGAGGCTTACCTCTGAATTTTTTCACTCAATTTGAATATTTTCGCCAAAACAAAAAGTGCTTTTATAGCCAAATAGATGATTTCTGTTAATGTAAAACTAACATGAAAATTATTTTTGTATTGAGTCGCATGTGCATACTAGGTTGGAAGGTTTCCATATCGCTGATTTGTGATGAAATTTAAAATTTCGCCAAGTGCTGATAGCATTTTTTTTTGCCCCCCCCCCCCTCCCCTCCGTGCTGTAAATTTTTCTCAATATAATACTTTACGCTATAATACGCAACTTTTCCAAACCGCGCCAGAAATCCTTATTAATAGTATTGTTCCCATTTCATTCAATATGGGATTTATGTTATAGGATCATGGCGCATTTGCGTTATGCTTCCATTACTATAGTGCAATTTGGCGATCTTCTGCTTCTTTGTAACTTTTTTACGTAGCGGTTTTAATTGATTCCATATTTTACTCAAGTGATTTATTTTATTACATTTATTTAATTTTTGTACTGTCTTTTTGGCGCCATTTGGATAGAATTTAGTTTTATTTATCAACTTAAACTTCACACGTCAGTATTGTGAGTATTGAACATTTCCTAACTTAAATGTGCATGTTTATTTGCCCTTGGAAATAATACTTTTTTTTTCTTCCTTTTTTAGCCAAATTTTATAAAAGTGCTATTTTCTTGAATTTTCAGGAAATGTTTTGACGATTTTACAAGCCGGGTTTTTAGGAACTGTTGTCCTTATTCTGATGGGGATTTTAAGAAAAACCATTGGTAATTTTGGGAACAGAAGCTCTTAAAGGTCTGTTGTCTAATGAGTATTTTTTAGTGTTCGGCAGTAGTTAACTAGAAGTAGTTAACTACTAGTGGCAACTACTAGTTAACTAGTAGTTAACTACTAGTTGTAACTACTTTTGTTTTGAACTAGTTAACTACTAGTTAAACTACTTTTTCTCCAACTACTAGTTACAACTACTTTCAAAATTCCAACTACTTTCAAAAATGAATTTTTAAATCTACTTTTTGAAAAAAAAAAAACTATTTTTTAAACATTAAATTATTTAAATTTTTAGCTTATGAATAATACTCACCCAAATGTATTTCTTATATTATGTTATATAATGAAAAAGTACTCATAAAAAATCATAATATTTATTTCAGTATTTACGCAAATTAGAAAACCTTTCTAATATAATCAATAAATAGCGTCCGCACCAGCACATGCACAATGAAGTTTCATTTAAAGACCAAATCTTCATCATATGGGGAAGCTTTACCTCTTACTCCAGTACCATGCATGCGTTTGAGATACAATAAAACACAAAAAGAAAGAAAAAATACTGGTTTTTATGATTCCTTTTTTAGACAAAATATTGGTTTTTATGATTAAAAAAAACTATTTATATCAGCTTCTTCCAAACTATTAAACTATTCAAGTATAAATATTCTTTTATTATAAATTTTAATATATTCTGGGTTGAAGCAATTCATTAGAATTTTAACTCACTATATGGTAGCCTTAATGCATCTGGTCCTCTAGGGAAAGGTGGAATAGCTTCATTAAGGTGTCAAAGAATGACATTTTATCAGAGGTCATTAAGTTTTTGGACATGCTGACTACAGCAAAAGCATCAACAGCACCTTTAGAAAGGTGTTTTTTTTTTTTTTTTTTTTTTTGCATTTGGAATAGCGCACTCGAAATTAAGAAACAGATTGGGGGTTGATAAGACATTCTTGATGAAATATCTAAATATTAAAAATGATTAAGCTGTAGTAAGCATTTTATGTGATATTTGCCATCTCTGTTTATATATTCAAGAAATCTGTATACACTCAAAAAATTATAATAGTCCAGTCAACTTATTTGTATATATTCAAGAAATTATAATACATTTAGTTCAGAAATATAAGCTTTCTCTTCTTTTTCTTGTTGTTCTCTGTTTATTAAGCATACATTTTTTATATAATATAATTAATAAGTAATTAATCTTGAACTAGTAATAATAATTTTTTCAACTAAAATATCTTAAAGTTCTTGGAAGACATAAATAACTAACTGAATTTGTTACTGTATTTGTGTGCGCTTACATATTTTGCTTTAAAAAATCCAAAAAATCTGATTTAGATAAAATAAATACTATTTTTTAATTTTTTTAAAATGAAAGAAATCACCATCCCAGCCTTTAAAACAATTTGAAAGAATATAATCAAAATTCTAAAGCATGCACGTTGATATTTTGTTAATCAATGGAGCTTTATTAAATACATATATATTAAAATAAAAGTTTAAATTTAGAGAAAAGGTTTTGTCTTTATTCATATTCTCTTGATATATTAATTGTCCAGTGTTATTTGGAAATATTCAATCTTTGAATGTTTTACAGGAATTTCTGCAAAATTGTTTTAATGATTAAAAATATTATTGAGTTGAATTATTAGGATTAAATATTTAAGAACAAGCTTAAAAATGGAAATTCAAATGAATTAAACTTACAAGTAGTTAACTACTTTTGGAGAAAAGTTAACTACTAGTTACAACTAGTCTCAGAAAAAAGTAGTTAACTACTAGTTGCAACTAGTTTTGTTTAGAGTAGTTAGTAGTTGGTAGTTAACTACTTTTTGACGAGTAGTTGCCGAACACTAGTATTTTTAGTCAGTGACACCTTTATTCTAATGGAGCTTTTTCGAGACTAATGTCCTTATTCTAGGGATGTTTAGGAACAGTTGTCTTTATTCAAATGGGGGGGCTTAAGGAATGTTTTCTTTATTCTAGCAGAGATATTTAGGAACCGTTGTTCTTCATCTAATGAGCATTTTAAAACAGAATACTGCTCTTTTATTCCGATAGGAATTTTTAGATGTAGTGTTCTCTATATTATAATTAGGATTTTTTAACGGACTCTTGATGTTATTTTGGAATTATTGTCCTGAAGCATGTGTGTATTTCAGTTACTGTTACCCTGACTCTATTGGCGATTTTTATAAACTCTTGTTTACATTTTCATATGGATTTTTATGTATTGTTATTTTTAGTGTAAAAGGAATTTTTAGAGGCTTCTGCTTTTAATGTAATCGTGAGTTTTAAGGAGTTTTACGGTTCAAATGGGATTTTTAAGGAAGATTTACCATTTTCTGCAGGGGTTTTTTAACTAAGTTTCTCTTGGTATATTTACAACAAAATTTTGAACATGTGTCAACTAGCCTGGGAATACTGCAATGTTATCCCGCGCAACGCCGGGCATGTCTGTTAGTAGTAAATAAACCGCACTATCTTACCATGCATGAATTTGGACCTTTACAAATCCAGTTTGTATCATTTCGAACTCGGTCTTGAAATCCAGTGCACTTTGACGATATGTCGAATAGCTTTCGAAAAGTCTAAAATGAAAAAAATTGAAATCACAAATAATGGATTCAAATTCTAGAAAATCAAGCATTTCTTCATTTTTCTGTGACTCAGCAAACAGTAGAGCACGCATTTTTGCTTTGACTTGAAATCTTTACCATTTTTAACGCTTTATCACTTTGCTTGAGTAATTGCAATGTAGCAAGTCATTTTTGCTTAAAATAGTATGATTATTAACCGACTTCCAAACTGAGGACGGTTCTCAATTCATACTGTGTGTACAAGTTTGTTTTTAGCCTACTTCCCATAAAAGTAAAAAAAAAAAATAATAAAGCATGAAAGAAGTCTTAATGTATCGTAAAAATACCGTTAATAAAATACTTTTTAGAAAAAAAATAGAACCGACTTCAAATTATAAATTGCGCTAAAAACTGAAAAATTAATTCATTTTTTAAACAACATCGATGTGACTTTTTAACACAGTTTTAGAAGTCGGTGCAAAATTTGGATGGATGAAAATCTTTTTTAATCATGACTCAATTACAAATATAAAATGTTCCAGAATTAGCAACAGTTCCAATATGAAGAAGCACATTATGTAATGATAATTAAACTCATAATTTTGCACCAACTTTTAAAACTATGTTAAAAAGTCACATAGATGTGGTTTAAAGAATAAATTTATTTATCACTTTTTAGCGCAATTTATAATTTGGAGTCGATTCTATTTTTTTCCAAAAATTATTTTATTTTGTTCTTTTTAGTGTAAATAAATTTTTTTTACATAAATACTCTATCTTTAAAAAATTAACATCAAAGGGCAAACCTTCTTTGAATGAATGACACTAAAAACTAATCATTTGTATGATAAATTCCGTTTTAAAGTCGAACAAACTGATTGGATTTAATAAGAGAAGCCTCAGAGAAGCCTTCAATCAAACTCTTGCTATAATTGTTTTTAATATTATAGCAATACGGCAACAAACTCTTTTTTAACAATGACTTTTATATTTATTAATAGTTTTCCCAACAAAGAAAAATCAAACCACGCCTTTCCAACTAAAATAAAAAATACTAAATTTTCACCCGAAACGTTGTTTCTAAAAAACAAATGTAGTAAATTTGATGTGCGATGTTCGACTTAGACGACCCTCTATCGATTAAAGAAAAAATCCTCAAAATCGGTTCATTTAGTCAAAAGTTATGGATGAAAAAACAGAAATTTGACTATCTTTCTGCCCATAACTTTTTTTCTAATTATCGAATATGGTCAAACGAAAGTACGGGACCTAAGGGGAACCATCCTCGATTGATTAAAAAAAAAAATGAAAATCGGTTCATCTAGTGAGAAGTTATGAGTGGACAAACAAACAAAAACAAATGACATACAATATGAATGTATAACCTCCTTCCTTTGTGAAGTCGGTTAAAAATAGCTAAAATCATTAAAGATTGAAAAACAAAACATTTGAAAGTAGGGTTTTGAGATGGGGAATATCTGTGTCTGTCGGTCTGTCCCCCCCCCCCCCCATAATATTTTTTGAATGAATTGTCCGATTAGACTTTTTTTTTTTTTGCATTAGAAATATCTCGCCGAGGACATCTCATTTCCATATTTTACTTTCTGATTCGAACAATTTTTCGTTTAATTTTGAACACTTCAGCAAATTTTAACATTATCGCCTATGGGCAAAAATGAAGCAAATTATGTAAACACTGGGCATAAGATCCAAGTTCCTATGAACAAACGTATTGGACGAAACTCGCCCGCAGTCGGTAGAAGCTCGGTTCCCGCAGAGCACGGGAAGTGAAGCAACATCGAGTAAGGTCAGTGTTTGGGAGGGTGACAACCTCTCGGCGGCTGGTTCCTGTGGGGCCGTGTACGCTAAAGGGAGATGTTGCGCGTTAAATAGATCGTGGCTCCAATGTCCTCCAAGTGAAACGATACCTCTGGGGGTGCCGCCGTGCGGTTGCCGGCGTAGAATAGCGCCGACATAGTTATGCCTGTCGTAAGAGGCGACTAAAATAGCATTATCCGATCCGGGTGATGTAAGGCTTGCTTTGTAGCATGACTTTGGCCCCGGGTCGGTAAAGCAGGTCCGCAACGCTCTTCCAGCCCAGCCCCTTATGGCCGGTGCTGGTTGTCAAGTGTGTCAGAGAGTTTGTGGGATGTCCGAGGAGGACAGCGCTGCAGTCGCACCCCCTCATACTGGGGGGTAGTCTGTGAAGGCCTGCTATAGACAGTATGGCTGCAGTTAGCATTGAGTACCTCTGGGGGTGCCAATCCCAGGTAACGTTTTCTCATCTGGGAGCTGGTTCAAAAATTAAGAGACCTTTCAAAGGGGCGGAAATCGGACTCCTGCCTATAAGAGCCCCGTTAGACTCAGGAGCAGCGTACTCGTTCTTCCTTGCTACGCGCGAGGAGTCGACAACAACAATATTGGAAGAAACTCTCTGCGTGAAATATTTTTTGATTTAAACAATTTTTGGTCATTTTTGAACAGTATAATTAACATAGCGCCTACGGGGAAATATCAATCCTGCATAAATCCTGATCTAACAGACGGATTTGCTGGGAACAAACTTTATCGGAAAGCTCTTATGACGTAGAACATGTACAGATGCAAAGTTCAACCAGAACAAAACAAGCCTATTTTCCTATGCAATTTTTTGGTCGGGATTTTTTAGGATCTTTCTAAAGGACTGGATGAATATATGAATGAGTGAGTGAAAGAATAAATAAATGTGTTTAGAAATGAATGAGGTGAGTGGAGGAATGGATAAAATAGTGAATAAATAAATGAATGGAGAAATGAATGAGGTGAGTGGAAGAATGAATAAAATAGTGAATAAATGAATGAGTGAGTGAAAGAATGAATTAGTGAGTAAATAACTTTTTAAAAATGAGTAAGAAATACATGAATGAGTAAATGAATGAAGGAATGAATGAAGATGTATTAACCTATGGAAAAGGTATATTTGAAGTAATAAAGAACTAAAACTAAACGAGAAAGAGAGAGAGAGAGAGATTGCTGGATTATAAATTTGAATTGCCGTATACTAGAAAGTAGGCTCGTATAGTTCTTGACGAAAGTTCTTGTGTTTTTATTTGTTTTGTTCGTTTGTCTATCCATAACATCTCACCGGATGAACCGATTTTGATGATTTTTTAAAATCGATCAAGGGTGGTTTCCCATGGGTTCCGTACTTTCGTATGGGTATATCTGTTCAAGACTGAACTTGATCCAGTCAGGTAACTGTTACGGATCAGGCTGTTTCATTTCTGGAAACATCAAAAGTCGACTTTAACCGACGTCGCACTTTATCCGCCTCTAGTGGCGCTAGTGCCCAACCCAGAAAAGTTCATCATTTTAAAGATTCTTTATTTTGCTAATACGATGTGCTTCCTAGTTTCCGGAAACGTTCAGATGAATATTTTTAGTGGAAAGTCGTCCCATCTCTGTTTTGAATGTAATTTTTAAAGATTTTTGCAGGTCAATTATTTTTTCTAATGCAAATGAAGTACTTTTCTGTTTTGGGGAGGCTGGCTGTGGTTATTTTTCTTGTTTTTCGCCAAATCAAGCTAATTTACCATTTCGGGTTGCGGTTGACGATGTTTAAATACTTTCTCCAAAAAACAAACTCCGGACACAAAAGCAAATTGATTTAGCAAAAAAAAAAAAACATCGCCAGCACTCCTTAAAACGGAAAAGTACCGAAAGTTATTCTTGTTTCAGTAGTAATTACATTCTTAACTCTGAAATAAATTTAATTTAATGATATTCGACTTTTGAATTATAGTCAATATGTGTGTGTTTTTTAATGCATTTGTATGAATTTTATTATTTCTTTTGTGCAGAAAAAAATGCTTAGAATAAAATAGTTGTGCTTTATTCAGCTTTTCCAGCCATATTTTTTTTTATTGAAAAAATAGCAAATTACCCAGTCAACTCTTAACTTAAGATTGATTAAATGTAACTTTGAATGTTTCAAAAAATATATGTATTGCAAATTTTGCCAGAGGCAGCAAAAGTTATGATAATGCTATTTATTCTATATTACAAATAGATTAAATTTGCATATATAACATTTAATGAGCATATTTTATATGTTTCATGAACTACATATATTTTAAGGAAGTAAGCAATATAGTAATAAATGAATTTGAGTACTTATCTTGAATTGGTTTAAAATTAATAATTGACAACATTAGAATTTCTCAAATTTTCAACTGGACTTTTTTAGTCATAATTACTACTAAAACAAGCGCTGGCTGGCGCTGGTTAGTTTTTTTTTTCTCAAATCAATTACGCCAAATCAATAATATGATTCTTATCTGTTAGAAAGAAGCCTCAAAGTTGAATAGATGATCCCGATTTTTGTCCCATCATTTATGGCGAAATGAGACAGCCTGATCCGTAACAGTTAACTAACTGGATCAAGTTCAGCCTTGATCCGTTAATTAGAAAAAAATTAGCAGTGGGGGAAAATTTAGTAATTTTTTGTTTGTTCGTTCATAACTTTTGACTAAATGAACCTATTTTAAAGATTTTTTTAAATCGAGAGGGGGTCGTCTCGAACATCGCAGTTTTTTTTTTTTAAATTTGGAAAGGTTAGCTTGATATTGTTTGCTTCGATTTAAGTTTCCCACCAAAAGTAACGTGTAATCGTTTAACAAATAATTGGCATATTAGCATGTGTTGCAAATAAATAAATTATATACTTTTATCTTTTACTTGCAAATATTTAGTACATACCGTTATACGCAATTTTCCTTATCATTAAAATTAACGTTTTAAAGTTCCACAGTCGATAAATAGCAAAGGGTGTATTGTGTAAAATTATAAAATAAATATGTAAGAAGAGTATGAAAATAGGCTTAATGTATTGGGAAAATTACGTTAAAAATAAAGGAAAGTGAAAAATAACTGGAGTAATTAAATAAAGATTGAAGAATAAAATAAATTGAGAGTAAGGTTTTGAGATGCGGAAAATGGGTGTCCTTCGGTCTGTCGTTCTATCTGTCTATATGTCTGCCGGAACAACGGAAATGAGTTTAGCGTGCTCTAACTAGTCTGTATACCAAATTTTATTGCATTGGAACATAAGATATTAAAGAGAAACGTTTTAGGAGCCGCGACAACATGGAAGTTACACATTTTTAAAATCAATGTTTATCAAGCAACAAAAAGAAATCTTACAGAATACATATTTGGATTTGTGGCAAAAAAATTTTCGTCTTAATGTCGTTCTTAATTTTATAAATATGAACTAGTGATAAGCTTATTTGCGTATCTACTGTCATCAAATGGATGGATTGGAAGTAAAAAGATGATACCCCTTCAGAACCTGTAATGATTGACAGGTCAATTCGGCCAATGAAAAGCGGTCATTCCTCTCCATGGTTGTATCCGAGTGCAGTTTACTTATATGCATCTCGTCCTGCTTTAAACAGTGTATACAAAAGTAATTCTATTTCAACAAATAAAATAGCATACCACATCTTCTATCAGATCTGTACATTTCTTTATCCCGCTTTGTTCTCCTAAAAATAAAAAATACATTTTATTCACTACTGAGTGATTCCATACCAACTCACATAAGAAAATGAAAGTTGGTTGCATGACCAACTCGGATTTTTTCAAATTTGGTACACAGATTGATGATATAGATGCATGAACATGACAAAATTTTTAGCTACCTAGGCCACTTATTTTTAAACTAGCGGTAGCTGCACGGTTATGCCCGTGTTAAAAAATGAAAAGACCAGTCGATTCACCATTCTGCATATAGCTATAATTTTTAAAGTGTAAATTATGTTATTTTATTAAAATGCAACCCACATCATTACAAATTTGCCGCCTATGGCAATCAAGCAGCGATACTACACGTTTAAGCATTTATTTTTTACAAAACACACAATAAAAAATAGAAAAACAAAAGAAAGAAACGGAACAAAACGAAAAAGAAAACATTTAAAAGAAAACGCATTTTGTTTGTTTAGTTCAAGTACCCACACAAAAAGGACGATTATAATCCATTAGAATAGTTTTAATTAATACATTTTTAGTATATTTAGTTTTTATCTATTACTCACTGACAGCAAAACAGAAAGACGAAATTTTGTAGCTTGCAGAAACTAACAATAGCAAGAAAGCTTTGAAAGCAAAAAAAAACCTTTCATCTGAGCCCAAATAGGCAAATAACATGTTTTCTAATTCACTGGAGGAAAAAGAAAATAAATAAAAATATAAATAGTAATAATAAGTTGGAATAACAAAAATCGCTGTAAAGGATAACATTTCTTTAAAAAAACCTTTGTGCAGTATTTTAATTCGTTTAAAAAAATAATCAAAATTCAAAAAATAAATTAATTAACTAATTAATTTAAAATCGGCTGCTCCACAAAATGATAAAAACCTCAAGAAATAAATATTAAGTCATTAAAAAGAAAAGGATCATAAGCCAGTCGCCATGGTAACAATTCAAATAAAACTAAAGTTATTTACCGGTGAAAAAATTATTTCGAACTACAGAGAAAAACGCTTATAACTTCCTTTCCAGTTAATTTAGAGGCTTTGAATTTTAGCACGAAGAACAAAACTCTTTCTGAGACAGTTTTTTTACACACTTTTCAACGGTATCAAGCTCGGAAAGATGCGATAATTCCTTCCCATATTAATCGACTATTTTATGAAACTTTCGGCTATGAACTGGAATAAAATAAGAACAAAAACTCTCCGAGGTACACAACCCTATGTTCCAAACTAATTTCGTGCCAAGTTTCATGAAAATCCGCCGGACGGTCTGGGCCCTACGCCGGACACAGCCACACAGACACACACACACATACTTGTTGCTTTATTATTAGTAGAGAAGATATACAGGTCCTCAAAGTTTGTCTGCCACCTCGGTATTTACCGAGAAATTGATGTTATTTATTTTTTTTCTCTTGAAAACTGTACTCATGCAATATGACAGTGTTAGATATTTATGGAAACTAGATGTGTCAGGCATTCAGAAAAAATACTACAATGTTCACAATGAAAATTATTACGGTACAGTACTCTTAGAAGATGCAACCACAAAAATTCGACTTTTCTGATTTTGCTAAAATTGAGGATTTAATTCCAAGAAAAGGAAAATAAAACCAAAAGTTTACTCACTTTCTGGTTAAGTACATGTATTCACCATAAATTGATACACAATAAATTACTTGAATTTCTCACTCCTTCTTGGAATTATTTCATCTTAAAGACAAGACATATGGCAAAAATATGCAATTTCGGCCAAGTTGTCAGCCATTTTTCTCATAAAGGGCAAGCACTAGAATTTTTTATATGTTTTAAATAAGCTACTGATGTGTCAGATATTCTCAGGAAAAGAGTTTACCTTTGGTTATTTTTTGCATAAAGGGATATCCTGCTGATAGTATATACATGTTTTTCTCTAATACCACATGCCTGTGTTTCCCTTCTCAGACTTAACAATAATTTTTAAAAAAATCTTACTGAACATTACATAAATAGTATGTATTAAACTTTATTTACCCTATAATCATTATTTAGTTACTTTTAGAAATAGTCCGATTTGGGCAGTGAAGCATTGAATAATGGAGCGACATTTTGTTTTTACTACGTTCTGGCATTAAAACTAACTAGTTCAGCTGAGCATGCGCCGCTCGGCCCAATAAAGCTTCCGGAGGTGTGAAAGCTGGACGCAGAGAGATGGCAGGCCGCTCACTAGAGTTGAATTATAAGGCAACCATTTACAAAGCATTTTTGACACTTTTTAAACCGGTAGTCACACACATCTCAAGCGTTTATTTATGCATTTGTTTACAATTTTTAAACTGGTAGCACAGATCTCAAATGTTCAGTTTTAAGAAACTTTATAAAGCTTTCTCTGTAGTTTTATAAAGTGCGGAGAAACAAAAATTTTATTGAAAAATTGTCATCAAGAAATTTGATTATTTGATTTACAACAAGTTTTTCGTAAATTTAAAGATACACTTAATTTTCCTTCTGTACATTTACAGAAATTTTTTAGTGTGCACCATGATTTTTAGATACTTTTCCTATTCTGAGATTTATTCCTATGAATAACGATTAAAAGGTTGTAAACTAGAAAAAATCCCCTTTTTAAACAAGCTATGAGAAGTGCTTACCACAATCGCAGACTTTACTCTTGATACAAGAAAAAATTGCTTGCTGACTAAGTAAGGGAATCTTGTCAGAAACATTTATCCCATCTGAAAAAAAAAAGAGAAAAGCCATGTGTTAAAATGTTTCACAAGGAAAATCATTAATTTAGGGGAGAAAACGAAATAATATTAAGCATATAGAAAAATGTCATAAAAAGCACTGAGACATGATCCTTTTAATAAATGTAATTATGTTTTTCAGTTAACTACAGTGAATTCGGGGAAAAGTGATACCTGAGGTAAGCCAAGCAACGTGGCACTTGGCGATAACGTAGCCTTACTGGCTCTGGGAAGACTGGAAACAGCGCTAATCAGACCAAAATGCTCATGGCCGGCTTTTCCTGCTCCCCCAGAATCAACAATTCAACAACTAAATCATAAACGTGGCAAATATTGGCGACAAAACACATCCTCTACGTTCAGTTCTGATATCACTTCTCCCTGAATGCAGTATAGTAATATAGATTGCATTATTATAAGTCATACATGCCTCACTCGAATTAAAAGCAGCAAGTCGCAGTATTTAGAAAATACATAAGAAGATCTTCATACCAGTAGATAAACAAACATGCATGTGAGTGTGTGGTCATGAAATTCGTGTTTAGTAACATGATGCTTTGGAATGATACGGCAGACTAGTCATCGATGTGTAATTGAAAGAAAAGAGCTGACAACGAAACAACTTAAAAAGAGAGATTTGAGAGATTGCAACGGAAAGCAATAATCTATTTAATACTAAACTGCGTTTAGGGAAAGATAGTCTAAAAAGGAAAAAAAGTAAAAGAAAGTCGTCAAAAAATTCGATAGCATTCGATGACTTTTTTCGTGTCAAATGACGTCTTATAAATGTAAAATACATTCTTCAGCTTTATAGATTTTTGAACGCACTAATTAGCACGAGAAAGGTAATATATTTTAAATATAATATTATTAAATTTTAAATAATAATGCAGTTTTTACTATTCAAGTATTCCTTGATTGAGAATGAAGAAAGTACAGTGGTTCCCAAAGTGGTCCACATAAGGGCTCCAAGGCAAATGTTCCGAGTGGGAAGGAAGTTATTTCAACTAAAGCAAGACTAAACATGAGATGTATCGAGGGTTCCAGGAGACTGGGTGTCATTTAAGTAGTTCTTACCATATATTTGTCAGCAAAACTTTAAAAAGGTAACAAAAAGGATAAACTCTTGTGCATTTCGAAAGCAAATTTTATACTTAAAAGTTAATTTTTAAAATTTTTTAAAGTTGTTGAGAGTATGAATAAGTCTGAGAAAGTTCAACATAAAAAACTAATTAAGATTTATTTCTTAAGACAATAAAAGAAAGGAATTATGTTAAATGTATAAATACTAACTAAGGTAATTCATCATGATACAAAAAAAAAAAAGTTACTTATTAAGTTTATCGTAAGACTCTCCGAACCGCCAACTAGCCATCTTCTGATATATTCATTGTTGACTTAAAACCTTTAGCATGAAGCACACAAGTAGTTGAGAACTTTCAACTCATATTTGCTGATCTTCGAGTGCACGGATAACAGGCTGATGAAACCCAACTGGCAGGGATAGGCCTCATACGCACTGCCAACGCAGGCGACGATGAAATGGCTTAAGATTAAAAACCATTAACAGAACGGAATCTGTCGAAGGGCAGTCAGTATTCAGACTGCCCCTTGTCGTATTTAAGTCCATGTCTTAAATACGCTCAACGGGCATCCAGACTACACATATACATAGGGAAAATGCAACTTGTTGCTATATTTAGAATCCAATGTGCTTTAAATATTGGACGAAATCCCACATCTCAAATAATTCGAAAAACATTGCATCCTTCATTAGATATAACGAGGAAACAACGCTAGATGTCAACTAGTCTTTTGACGCGAAAACCGTTGCTTTTGTCTGCCGTCACAAAAGATGTTTTTCTTAATTTCAGCAAAAATGTAGGTATAAATAGGTATCAGCAAGAGCAGAAGCGTCAAGACATTGTCAAAGCACGTAAAACATTCGGCTTTTTTTTATCGGTCTTTCACGTCTAAATCAGCAAATATTAAGAATATATATCATTTCGAGAACAGGCGATTGAGGATGAAAGATTTTTAAGCCAAAAATATCGTTTCGCAAAACCCTTTCGACTGCTATTGATTGGATTTTTTTATCAATAACTAGCGGTACCCGCAACGGCGTTGCCCGTGCAATGTTAAAATAGCGGTGCCTACGGCGCAACTTGTTTTTTTGTCCCAAGCAAGTCACCGAAGGCGACCTCTTAAGTCACGTCTGAGCCAATAAAAACTTATTTCAGCCTGTATTTTTCTACAAATGTATATCTACCTTGACATAGGTGTAATTTTTTTTCACTCTATCACTAATAACCTACATTTATTGATCTATATTTGTATCATGTGGCATATTTATCTTTATTACATCATCAAAACTTTTACATAGCTTTTTTTTTTTACTCTGACTCTGATAGATAGCAGTACATTCTTTCTGAGTCTCAATTCAAAAATATAACTGTTGTTTCATAAATGTTTATTTAAACCAATAAAAAGAGTAAATTGTGATACAAAAATTAAAAAATAAGTGTATTAGTAGCTTTATACATGAACATACATTTTGAAATCAAATCAGAGAAATGAATTTATATAATTGTAAATATGAAATTTTAATTGCCACAAATTAGTCTAAATGGGGAAATGATAAATTGACCAGACAAAGCCATTTAATAAAGATCATCTGAAAAATCTAACAGTTACTGATCATCCTTAGCCTATTCAAGAAAAGCAAAAGCCGCTGCGAACAGATGCTGGACTATGTATATGTAAGCAATTTGATGAAATGAAAAAAAAATCAGTGGCAGCTATATGGGAAGTATGTTGATAGTGAAAATTGTATGGAATGCAGTGGCGTAGCTAACATGGGTGTGACAGAGTGGAAAAGATTACGCCTTTCCCATCCAAAAAAAAAATCATGTAAACCGTGAAGTATGCGTTTTAATGAAATATAATTTTTTGTTAAAAAAATTGCAGTTTTGGAAAAGAAGAACACCATTTGCATCATGAGCCTCATAATATTTAAAGTAGTTGTTGAGGGCACTGGTTATTATTAGCGGTTAAAAACATTGTGAATATTTTTTAAAGGAAACACTTTGCTCAAAAATAGAAAATTAAATTGGATATTTTTTTTTCTCCCATTTTAAGTATTTGTTTTATTCTAGGGAGCTTTTAAAGGTTCATTTTTTTCTCCATCGGGGCTGGTTGTCACCCCTGAATGGGTGACACCTGGAGCAGTCCGCCCCCACTTAGCTACGCCAATATACAAAGACATTTCTTTAGTAGCGGATAATGGAATATCCTGCCTATAAATTTACTTTTGGAGTATCACGTCAATTTCTGATATGCATTGCTTAAGAGACATATCTTGACAAAAGTAAATTCGAAAGTGAATGTGAATGCAGAAAAAGGAAATTTTATGGTTCAAAGCTGAAAAAGAATTTGTTACTAAATTAGTACACTAAAAATGCAAGGAAAATTTTATTCTTATCATGGAATCCTACCTACAGTTCCTAATGTTAGTGCAATGGACACTTGCTTAGTTATGAGCAGAACATGGAATATTGCTTTTTTTTTTACAGCATTCAATGCCACAAAAATGGCAATCGGGGTGATGTTCTGACACGAACATACATATTTTTAATACGCTCAAGTCGTATTTTTTTATCTAGTATTGTTTCTCGGCTAATTCAGTGGTGAAAGTTCTCTCTGGCTCTGATTTCAACTCTGTAAACAACTTTTTTATAGGTAGGAGAGGCATTTTCAATGAAACTGATAGACTAACGATTTGAATTTTGCTACGAATGATGAATTCTTGAAATGGTTGGGAACGTTATCCTTTTATGCTACAAACGGTGAATGGCAGATTTCAACTCTTTCAAAAAGTATAATATCTATATTTTTGAATACATACCATTTTAACGCATTTAATTACGAAAAAAAATTGTGACATCATTTATGAACAACCCCTAAGGATAAAAATTAAAAAAAAGGCAGCGTGCAAGTTTTGAAATATATATCAATGCTTTACAATCCTGTAACAGATTACACTCCTACATTTTGCTCTTTAGTTGAACGTTTTATTGAAAAAAATAGAAATACGAATTTAAATGAACTTACCTGCTTTTAAAAGAGATAAGACTAAAATGAACGCAATCAGTGCCAAACTCTTCATTTTCGCTTTCCTAGCAAACGAAGTACTTCATATGCTGCGAAATCAGGCAAAATGTTATATTTATAGGTGGGAAAGGATGTATTCGGATGATCAGTTGAGATTAGCTTGAAAAATGATACCATATTTTGCCTAATATCCATTTTTAACGTTATTTGGTCAGCCTTACCGTTGGAATGGAAAATACACACTTTAGCAAAAACGTGTCGCGTTGTTTAGGAAAGAACTTTATATTGATCGACGCAAGCAGTAGGATTTGATTGCACTTGAAGCAGATGACATATATCTTCTATGATGCCATAAATTTCATAGGTTTCTTTCATGGCTTTGGAATTAAGTTTCTAAAAATTGATATTCAACAGGTAGCGAATATTAGGATAAAAACTCCAGCGCAATTGTACATTTCATCCTCACAGTTCCTCGAAATTGTATATAATTTATAAAAAGAAGTTATGAAATGCGTTGGGAGATACAGGTATAATCGAAAGTTAATGTCATACATCAGGGGTCCCCAACCCTATGCCCGCGGGCACCATGGCGCCCGTCGATCGTTCAAGGTGCTCCCGCCGCTTGTACTCAACAATAAAATATTTCAGATTTCTATTTTAAACTAGAAAACATTTAGAATTTAGAGTACATGAATAAAGGGCCAAACTATAAATAAACCTATAATGATAAATGACAATATCATAAAAAATCAAAATATAGATTACGACACAGATGAACAATTTGACGATTGCTGGTGAGCAAGAATTTCATCGATTCTCGATATTATGAATGGGCAGTGAAATGCAATGCCAAAGATCACATTGATTGTAGTTTATATATTTTATAAATAATGTTTATACTTCGTATGTTTTGCAAGCAATTTAGTAATCATTAATTTTAGAATATAAATATACTAATTATATTCATTTGTTAAATTAATTTTTGAAATTAATTTATTTGCATTATACGTAGTGTGTATTATTAACTATGTTCGCCAACTATAAATTTATGTTTAAAAAATAAATGGTGCCCGCCATTCGACCGATATTCTGGTATGTGCTCTTAGCTACAAAAAGGTTGGTACCCCTGTCATACATTATAAAATAGTCTTGGATATTTCATAAACCATCATTAGGATGTCCTGCACAACACTGTAAAAATTTTGCGTTTACACCATTTTTTATGTTACTGAACGCGATTGTTTGGTGTTCAGTTGCTGTAAAGTTGAAAATTACTCATTTTTGATGTACTTTTTTTTTTTTTTCTGGTTGTCTAAAAAAATATAGACAGTATAACGTTTCTTAGAACATGAAATTTTCTAATTCTTTTATGTATCAAAATTTTATTGCGATTGCTCATTTCTATGAAAATAGGATAAATAAACAATCGTAATGAATTTTTGATGCGTAGATGAGTTAATGATTATCATATGCTAAAAAAATAGTCAGCTGTCTGTATTTTTTTAGACAATTAAAAAAATTTAAAAAAATCAAAAAAGGAATAATTTTCAACTTTATACCAACTAAACATCAAAAATTTTTAGTGTAGTTAAAAGAACAGCAGTTTAGTTCATCGCTCATCAGAACAGCAAAAATAGTGTTCAGTAGCACCAAAAATTTTTACAGTGCAGTTAAAAGAACAGCAATTCAGTTCATCAACCCTATTGTAAAAAAATTGCCCTCCCAAAAAGTCTTAAACTCTTATTCGCAGAAAAAAAAAAAAGCTGTTTCATACTAAACCCCAAAACCATCGACCGTAAAAAGTTATGATATATAATTTGTCAGCCAAGTATCTTCCTCTCCCTCTCCAACAAAAAAACCCCGTTCGCAAAGACTATTCATACATATATGGACTCTGACGAACAACCATCCTCCCTGTCCCCCCCCCCCCTTGCATCACACATACTTTCATCAGAACCTCCCCCACCGCCAACACTTTACCAGTTTGGATAGGTAATTGAAATCTTCTTCAATGCAGCTTGGCTGGAAGCTTTTTGCTCACCAAGCAGCCACCTCTTTACAACGCTTTCTCTGACTATTTGAAACCAGGTAAACTAAAGTTAAATATTGAAAAATAGAATAGTAAGACTGCCGTTAAGAAAATTGAAAGATAAATGCAGTGGAACCTCGCCCTTCGTCCACCTCGCTTTTCGTCCAACTTGTTCAAGTAAAATTCAACTCGCCATTCGTACTTGCTCCGCGATTCGTACGTCGCAAGATGGCAGCTGGGTTTCCAGTTTGGATTTTTTTAAGAAAAATCAAGAAATTATGCGCATTTTGAACTCGTTTGGAAATAATTTCTTTTGCGTTTTGGATTTTTTTTCCCTTAAATTTAATACTTTTTGAGATTTTAGAGACAGTTTTAACTTTCTAAGGGGGCAGCAAGAGGAAGTGGTTGAAAAACATTTTTTTCCAGCGGAGGAAAGTTGTAAGTAAAGCATTTTCTTTACAGAAATCAAAAAGCTGCGTCACCATTGGGAGAAAACACAGAGAGTGGTGGAAAAATGCCACCCAACACTGCTGTGATCAACAGGAGCTTTAACTTGTTCAACGACAATGTTAATGACCATTTTAGAAAAAATCTGAACAATCGTCGAAGGCAAATAAAATAGGACAGGTTTTAAGAGAAAGAAACCCAAGTTTTTTTCTAGTGCAAAAAGACAGAAAAAAGAAAGAACAGCAGAAAGGGAGAAAGCACCTGAAGGGATGTTTCCTGATGTTTTAATGGAAGAAGATACCTCTTCCAGCCATTTCTCTTCCTCCTCTCAACATTCCACTTATGCCCTCAGCTCACCTCAGTATAAGCAAAGTGCAGTTAAATTTTTATTTATCTACACTTTCATGTACAATACTGTACATTTGTTTTTCATAGGTTTAAATAAGCAACCATTTGTGGGTCTGGAACGGATGAATTCAATTTACATTGCATCTTATGTGAGAAAATAATTCGCCATTCGAACTGGAACGAATTGTCCTGGAACGAATTGTGTACGAATAGTGGGGTTCCACTGTATCTTTAAATTCTAAGTTATGTTTTAAACCTTGTGTTAAATAATCCATTACATAATTTTAAATCCAGTATAAATGTATAGAAAGTGCATTAATATCTTCCCCTTGACCAGGAATGACGAGTAGCTCTGGCTCAAAACTAGCCCGAACAAGGCAATACGGTTTTAAAAATAAAAAAAATTGGAAGTCGTACGCAGTGAAATATAATTGTTTCAACTTTGAGAGGTATGCAATTATATTAGCAGCCAAACTTTTCTGATTCAGAAATTAAATTGTCTTTTTTTAACACCGCACGCTTCAGATTAATTTTCAGGTTAAAGAGTTAAAGACGATGTTAGTACTTTGACATCTTGTCTTATGAAATAAATCAAGAATGAACACAGAATTGTAATATTTGTAGAATTAACTTGTTTTTAAAAACATGAACTGAAACGGATTTTGGGTCTAATGTTTATTTTTAGTTAGTTAGTTTGCGCTCTATCTCTACTTGTTTTACCACCTACAGTAAAACCTGTAACGTTGACTACCTTTCTAAGCTAACATCTGGCCTGTCTAAATTGACCACTTTTAGCAGGAATGGAACTAGACCTATATTTTCTGATGTAGGGATACCTTTGTAACTTGACCAACTGTCTATATTGACCACATATGTACGCCAAATTTGGGCGGGAGTATTATAAAAAAAGCCCTTTGTAAGGTTGACCGCCCAATTATTACTATATCCATTTATTTAGCTATTTTTTCAAAGACAAAAAAAAAAAAAACTAAAATTACTTCTTAAAGTAACTTCTCTATGATATTTTTAATGTTATAATGTTAGACCAATATTTGTCTGGATGGATGAAATATCAATGAGAAGTTTGCCTAAACCTCTTTGTAAGTAAGCCATATGGGAAAACTACTGTGAGCATTAAATACGTTTCTTTTTTCTTCTATCTGATGTAGTCATTTGGAAAAATTACGTATTTTTAGGTATCTTTACCATCAAATATACTACCCATATAATTAGTAAGGTATTTATTTTTATTTTAATTAAGTACTTTAAAGTTTTATAGGACACATTTTAAGGCTCATTAAAGTTAAATTTCTCTAAAGGTATTTAAAATTATTGTGAAATAAAAGCTAATAACTATCTTACAGTAACGTTAATACTTGAAGCTATATTTCAATGAGTTACAAATGAATAAATGCATATTGTAGGAAATAACAAAATAAAATAATAATAATAATAATAACAATAATCTCTAACCTCTCTAAGTTGACACCTAAAGCGCTGCACCGCAAGGGGTCAACTTACACAGGTTTTAGTTTTTTTTTTTTTTTTTTTGAGCCTTTTTACTGTAAAACTTTTGAAAGCTCAAAGGACTAAGCAAACAAAATATTTATCTATATTGTTCCTTTTTTAAGGGGATTGGCAATTTTAGAATCGTTACGATTTAATTCAAAATGTAAATACAATCCCGTATGTAATTCAAAATCACATTTAAAAAAAATCCCGTAAAAAACACGGTTTTCCACAATTACGGGATTTTTTTACACTAGTTTCCTACACTTGTTCTCCGCTAGTTTCCTACAAGTTGCTAGCACAAAGCGCGCAGCAATAAATCTTCCACTTTTAGATGTCAACTTTTTTCAATCTTTACCGACACTCCTCGGGAAACCAAAATTTCGTGGAAGATGTGTCTCTCCACAAGTGGAAGACGGAAACAGTTGCTGTATTTTGAAGAAAAGGCAACACATTGCATCAACTTGTGGAAAACTTAATGCAAGCCTTTGGTGTAAACACGCCTTAACACGGTGTGAAGTTCAATAAATAATTGATTCTGCTAGAAAAGTGTTTAAAAAAGGCATGCTTCTGTGAG
Source organism: Octonoba sinensis (assembly GCA_038502835.1). NCBI lineage: Eukaryota > Metazoa > Arthropoda > Arachnida > Araneae > Uloboridae > Octonoba > Octonoba sinensis. Next base: position 95,038,964 of record CM076604.1, on the reverse strand, counting down.
CATTGACAAACATATCATACAATAATAATAATAATTTAACTTTGTGCAAGTAAACTAATAAAAATAATTTCACGTTAAGAGAGCACAAATAAGAATTAAAATGCAGACATACGTTTCGAGATTGCTTGGAATCCCTTTTTCAATGCGACAGGGAGCTTCTAGATGCAAAACATCCAAATGAAGTATGGATGTATTGAGCACTTATATCTTCTAAGCACCTTAATGCGTTTTTGTGTGACTTCATGAAACTCGACCTATAAACTATTATGTTAAAAATAATGATGTTCTCTTTGAATATCTCCAGTTCTAATGATCAGAATGCACTTAAATTTTTTACTTTGGCTGATGTAGGCATGCTAAAAATATTTATGCTGTCAAAAACAGTGCATTCTTATCACATTTTTGAGCTTGCCATCATTTTAGTATGAATTATATTCTATTCTATTCTAGATGCTCCTAGCTTCTATTAAGAGCTCATTCTTCTCATGTTAGGAGATCAGCGTGCGATGCACCTTGCCTTTGTTGGATCTAATAATTTTGAACCAGCTCCCAGATGAGAGAGCGTCACTTAGGTTGGGGACCCCAGACGTATCATTTCACTTGAAGGACTTTGGAGCTACGGCTGTTTTTAAGTGCACCAGCTCCCATTAACGTACAACATCCCGGAGAGGATCAGTCGCGAAAGGTCCTCATCCTCCCAGACGCTGACCTCGGTCAATGCTGCTTCACTTTTAGTGTTCTTTGGGAACAGAGCTTCTACCAAATGGTCCACTGCGGGACATTTTGGTATGAATAAGACCTTTATCGGAACTTTATTTTCAATCATTTAAAAGATTCTAATCGAAATCGATTGGCACCTCACTTGTTTTTCTAGAGCGCGAGGTGGCAATGTAATTTGGCAAGATTTCTTCCATTTTGTATTGCCTGTATAGGTTGGTCTCAAATACGAGTAAGAAAAATATTTTTAGCAATTATTTACTTTCATTTTTTAACTGATACATGATAAAGACATGTGTTTTGTTTGTTTTGTGAGAGTGATCCATAGATATATGCGTACTTGCGTTCAAACTGTGCAAGACGAGAACGGTGGCAAAAAGGGCAAAACTCTTCTATATCACTCTTCCATGTAACAAAATACTTGATATGGAACCAAATGTTACCGAGTGTTACATATATATACACTGTTAAAAATTTCCGAAAGGAAATAGTAAAATAACCATTTATTTTATTGTTATTTTACCATATTTAATTACAACAGTCGAATAACCATTAAAAAGATGGTACTCAAACCGCTTATTGGGAAAACGTTTATTCTCTGTTTATCCTAAAGAACGTTTAACTAACCGTAATTTTCAAGCGCTCAATATGAATCGGGCGTCCATCTTGGTTGCGAAACCTTACCGGTCGTACGTTGTTGTTAAAATATGAAAAGATTTATCAGTTCAAATCTGCATGTGTATATAAAAAAAAGAAGAAAAAATGTCATTAAGCAGTAGTTACTAAATAAAAACACACGTAATTGATATACACACGTAAATCAAAAATTGAAGACATCGTATTCCCAAACTGTTTGTGAATGAGCGAACCCATAATTTGAGCTGCAGAAGCTTGTTTGTATTTTAATTTTTGCAGCAAATAAAATGGTTTTCGTCAATTTGCAGTAAATTTAGAGCAAAAATGACTTTGGATCCAACCAAAAACTAAAAGCTGAATTTTAAGGCAGTTTGCCTGTTGGAAAAGAAGCTTTATTGGTAAATAAAGGGCCGCTTTACATGGCGTAGATGGCCGAGTGACTAGAGCGCAAGGCCGGGTATGCCCTATGTGTGGCCGTGTATGCCATACAGCCGGGTTCGATTCCCGCACGCTTCATTTACGGTTTCTACGATTCGAAGATTCGACGCCTCAAAAAGGGTAAAAATTTTGTTTTGAAACCCTTTTTAAATGGTTATAAAACTGTAAACTTTTGTATTTACGGCTTTTTAACCAAGCTAATTGGAAATGGTTTAGATCCTGTAAAGATAGAAAATTGTTCGAAACCCTAAATTTAACGGTGAATTAGATGGACAGACTGCTGCCGGTTATTCAAGAGTAATTTAATGATGAAATATCTAACAGTTTAGGTTGGAAAAGGTATCTATTATTTCAAATAAGGAAACAACAATCTCCAGATAATAAGCTAAACTTGAGACACCATTTAATCAGGCTCATTGTTAAAAGAGAAATTGTGCACCTTGAGAAAGTGTTACGTTCTGCGTTACCAAAAAAAAAAAAAAAATCTCTTTGATCGGGAGTAACCAAACAATTTGATTCCTCAAACCGCAAAACACCACATGAAGCTGAGTGCATATTCCTCCTATGATATGATTTTTGGAATGAATTTTCGCAATCATTTCGAAATTATTCACGATAAGTTCTTTCATATGTATCATTTTAACATTCAACAGGTGATGCACATTAAGCCGAAAGTTGGAGCGAAGATGTATATTACATATGTATCCCTCGAATATTTCTCTTATATAAGATTTACTGTGATAAATTGTACATGTTGAAAATCAAAAGCTGTTATCTGTCTAACAAATATTCCTAACTATTTTATAGACAATCGTTATGAAGCATCTGTTTAGGGTTCCCAACTTGTGAGTCGCGACCGCATATGAGGTCGTAACATAATTTTTAATTTTAATTCAATGACTTTACCACGTAGACAGAATGACTCTTTCCGACTTTAATATCATTTTGAATTATTTTGGGATAAACTTGAAGGGATAAATTACAAAGAAGTTGTCTAGTGACTTGACAATTTTCGTCGTACCCGATCAGAATAAAATCCATCAAAATATTCAAAAGAATGGAATCGACGAAAAATATTCAAATAATGTAGGGAAATATTCAGATAAAATGCAAAAAGTATTTAAATAATGCACAGAATTTGAACGAATTCTAATTATTTACAGAAATATTTAAATAAAAGCAGTTTTTCTTTCATTATATGGCGACTGCTATAGCCGCGACTTCGTTCGCGTCAAAATTTTGATGTGTGAGTGAGAGCTGAGGGCCTGATCAAAATACAAAATATGATCAATGAGGGCAAATATTATAAAAGGCGTCTTTTTGGGCGCTGCATTTCTAGGCAGCAGAAGTCCTAAACAAAATTAAGTGGCGTTCAGGTGTCTATAGCCTTAAAACCGGAACATTATAGCACTAATCTTTTTTTTTTTCAAAGGCAGCAATGAGCGCCACTTTGTGGGGGCTGATTTCTGGGCGGTAAATATTTTGTCAATTCTGAACTGGAAAACACAGCATTAGGACGCAGCTATACCTAACCGTCGTTTTCAAAGAATATATAACAATTTTGTTTTTATTCAATTAATTTATAAATTATCTGCTGAAAAGGTTTAAACTTAGGTTTCATTGTGTGAAAATTATACATTACCGAAAGATTGGCGGTGAGGTCTATAGTTATAGATGAAGTTGAAAGGAAATTTATCATAGGCCTGTCAGCGTAAGTGGTAGAGCACTCGGCGCGTCTTCAACCAGTTCTATTTTAACGATATTTTAACGATGCATTAAGCCGTTTTTCATACTTTTTTTTAATTTAAAAGTAGGTTAAAAACGAGGTTTTGCATCCGACTCAGTGTTAAGTTCGAAATTACGAAAACTCTGTATTGCGTCTATTAGTTTAGCAAGGAACCGTATGCGTAAAATAATGATTTAAAATTAATTTTAAATTTGCTTAAGTTATTTAACAAATATTTCCCTTAAAAAAGAATCATATTTATATTTTATGTGTAGTTTAATTGAGGCATATAGTAGCAAATTGACAAAATTGAAAATAAAAAACTTTAAGCCAAATGATAGGTAATTCACCATTCTCTTGCCACAAGATAGATTCACCATTCTATCTTGTGGCAAGAGATGTTAGTGGTACCCCCAGCAGATTCTGCCCCTCAACGTGATTTAGAAAAAGGAAAATAAAGGTCCCATTAGATCCGGACTTTGAACGTGTTTTTCTTGGAATCGATTTTTGGTCATTTACATCCCTTTTCTTCTAGATGCCTAAATCAGTGGTCGTCAAACTATCGATGACGAGCTATTAGTAGCTCTCGGGATAATTTTTGGTAGCTCGCGGCCGCGTTCAGCTGGTTAGTCTGCACATTGGTAATTAATTTTTAAAACTTCGCCAATGTTTGCACTGAATAGCGCGTGGCTCAGAAGCAGTCATTAAATCTTAAGGAAAGTCGTTATTTCAGTATAAAGATTTTTAACAAATTACAATCAATATAAATTCTGCGCATATGTTTTCTTTGCAATACGATAATCTTAGCAGTGAAAAACTTGCTTGTTTGAGAAGGATGCGTTAATAAAAAATTTCCAGTCATTTGCGTAAATGCATGATTTTTCTACAAAAATCTTTGTAAATATAAAGTTAGTAAGCAGGTATTTTGTAGCATAGTTTATTTTAAAGTTTTTTCCTTGCATGAACATTTTTTATTAATTAAAAACCTGCATTTTAGGAGGCATGTCATAATTTAAGAAACATAGATATTTTTTTAATTCAAAGAAAAAAAAATAATTTTACCTGTCCTACAGTGTGTTATTAATTTTCATTGAAATTAATTATTTTAGTACAAAGACTTTTAAAAAGACTCCTTAGCACTTAATGCTTACTTTTCGCTACAATTGTATCGTCACATTTTTGCGATTGCAACCGATAAACTAAACTCTACATATGTTTTCTTTACAATATGACTACTTTAGCAGTGGAAAACTTGCTAGTCCCTCGTATCAAAAAACAACTGAGCGTTGATTAATAACATAGAATGTAATTTCTTAATATTGTTTCGATGGAGGCGAGGGATAGTTGAGAAGTAGCTCGAAGCTCGTAGAGGTGTTTGAAAATGGTATGTTTCTCAGTGTCCCCCCCCCCCCAAAAAAAAAAAAAAGTTTGGCAAACACTGGCCTAAATTGTAGAATTTTCTGCAAAACGGCAAAAACATGGAATTATTGTTTATTACCCTACTTCAAAAAATAAGAGATTACCAATTCGCACTTTTTCCCCCTTTTTTTTTACCTCATTAACGCTACGAAACGATTCGATTAATTCGCTTTTTGATCTATAAGGGTAATTCGAAAAAGATCTCGTACCTTTGTTGTCGTATTTCTCCATTGGAGAGAAAGCTTTCATACAAATCTGCAAGAATTAACTGGATATTTTATTAGTTATATTACTTGCGGTTAAATGGATGATTTTCTATGAAACTTACTGTTTAACGCAATTATTTGCCGTAAGGGAATTTCTGTTAGTCCAGTATTAAAAGCAATTTTAATTGGAGATGTAAATAAGGTCTTGTCTTAAAAACAAATTTATTAAGTTTCAATAATAATATTTATAAAAAAAATACCCCGATATTGCCGATATTGGCAATAAAAGATTTCAATCTAGTATCTATTCAAAATGAAATATTGTAAATTGATGACAATTAAACAAATTAATTATCTAAAAATTCACCAAAAAACGAATGAAACACATAAGCTAAGCTTCGTGAACTCACATTCAAGTTTAGCCCTGAATCTGCTTTGAAAGTAATATTTATAGGTTAAGATTTGTTAATTCTGAGTAATATATATTTTCTGAAAATTTTCCTCCATTCTGTAAAACCCTTTAAGACTACAATAAGATAATTTAGTTTGTAAAATAGGAGATACCACATTATCGCAATTTTAATTTCAAAATGACGGGAAAGATGTGCCAACCTGTCCCATTACTCACACGTACACATTTTATTCATTCAATGTAAATAATTGACATAATTATCCGAAGCATGGACCTGGATAATGTCCGATGTTTTTATTAACAACTTCTTTACAAACTTCATGCACATAATCTTTTTTAGTGCCTGTGTACAAACCACTTCGTACTGTTAGTATAGTTTCATTGAATTCATGATTCTTTGTTGTTTTTCCAAGCATTTTTAGCATACCTGAATCATTCCTGAGCTGTTTTAAATGTTAATCACAATGAGAAAGATATCAACACATCCATTAACAATTATTACGATTAACTTATTCTCAAAATGGGACGAATTCAATAATAAAAATAATATTTACATGTTTGTAATGAAGTGAAAAAAAACATGAGTGATGCTAAAAAAAAGCCTGTTTTGGAAAGTTTGATTCTACAGTTAGTTTACTTATTCAATGTAAATAATTAAATTCAGGAATCGAAGCATGAACCCGGATAATGTCCGGTGTTTTTATTAACAATTTCTTCACAAGTTTCGTGTACATAATCTTTTTTTGTGCCTGTGTACAGTCCACCATTTGCGCTGGAGCACAACGTCCTATGTATACTTAACATCATATTTCTATTCAAAACAATTCGAATAAGTTTCCTAGCTTCGTATTTTTCTCAAGGTTTACATCCATAGTAACGCATGATGTACGCTCTACTTCAGCACTGCTGTGGCTCAACTAGGCAAGTTGATAGGTAGTTGATAAAACATGGCTGAAATAAAAAAAACATGAAACATTTTTAAAAATGCAAAAGTATTTTTTAAAGATGCTGTAGAACCCTTTAAAAACAAAGCAAATGGTATGCAGATTTTTTAAAAAATAATATTCCAATTTGCATCGATTGCGGCTCATTTAATGACCAGAAAAAAAAGGGTTTTAATATATTTACAGCCTTTGTTTTTTCTACATCACAAGCTTAATAATAGTTTAACTTTGTGCAAGTAAACTGTAATAGAAATATAATTTCAAGTTAATTTAAAGCACAAATGAGCATTAAAACGCAGATTTATGCTTCGGGATTGCTTGGAATCCCTTTTTCAATGCGACAGGGAGCTTCTGGATGCAAAACATCCAAATGAAGCAAATTGGGTGTTTTGCATCTAGAAGCTCCCTGTCGCATTGAAAAAGGGATTCCAAGCAATCCCGAAACATATGTCTGCGTTTTAATGCTCATTTGTGCTTTAAATTAACGTGAAATTATATTTCTATTACAAGCTTGTTATTACAACCTTTGTTTTTCTGCATACATTTCATCACGTTTAAAAAGTATTATACGTAACAAATATATAAGATATAATGAGCGGGGCATATGAGAGAAGAAATTAAGCAGTTATTTCTTAGAGGAAATGGGGATTTGGTACAGTGAAACCTGTGTAAGTTGACCTCTTGCGGTGCAGCACTTTAGTGGTCAACTTATAGGAGGTGGAGTTTTTTGTTACTTCTTGCATTATGCATTTATTCATTTGTTGCTAACTAAAAGATACTTCCATCTATTGCCGTTCCTTTAAAATAGCAATTAGTTATTTTTTTCACAATTATCTAGAATATAATTACAGGAATTTGACCTTAATCACTTACAATGTATCTTACACATTTAAAAAAGTAAAGTCCTTATTTAAAATAAAGATAAATACCTTATCAATTATGTCAGTTACTTATTATATGATAGTAAAGATTATCCATAGCTAATGTCAGTTACTTATTATATGATAGTAAAGATTATCCATAGCTAATTCTGCCTCAATTCGAATTTTCTCAATTGCAAGTTTTTCAGGTTTCAATAGAAATTCTCTTTCCATCTGTTTTTCAAGTTGTTATGCCTGATATTCACGTTCCTTTTTTTCCTTTTCCCTTTGTAATTTAGTTTTGTGTTCTAATTTTTGTCCGCGTATTTCCCTATCTGCGACAATAACCTCTAAATATTCTTTAGCCACATCCTCATTATAGCGTTTACTGGCACAAATCAATTCTTTAATTTGCGCTTTAGGCATGTTTTCCCTAGGAGATTCTCCGAAATCCTGCGCTAAGAATAAATCTGCTTTTCGACTCTTGTTTAACAAAGACACTTTTCACAAAATAAATATACTTCCTTTCCAGGCTCAAAACCAAAAAAAAATTAGTAAACAGAATTAATTTTCATTTATGATACTGGAAATGCCACATGTTCAAGATGTATAATGCGAGATTTCAACTCAATTCAAATATATACACTTTGAAACAACACTTTCACAAAAAGAAATCTCATTAAAAAAAAAAAACGTTTTCGTCTGAAGAGTAATGAGTAGGACTGGGAGCTATATCGATTTAATGATGATATCGCCGATCCGATTTATATATTTAACTTTTAACGAAACTCCGAAATTTCAGTCGTAATTAAATTGCCGTCATTTGATTTAACACAGTTCGATGCTAATCAAATTAAGGAAATAAAGCTGGCATTGGCAATTAAATTCAAAATTTATACCAGAATTGCCAATGAAATTTGAATGGAAATAGTCTAAACGCTACTTAAAATTAGTCTAAAAGAGCAACTTGTATCATTACTGTATTGCCTTCCAAACATTTTATGAAATGTTAACTGTAATTCTATATAAGCTCCAGCATTTATGAGTCTTCCCATTCCATGTATTTTTCAGATGAAAATAAAATTATTTTTAATTCATGCTTCATTTTTACGTTATTTTTTTAGGATTTTTATATTATCTTTATATACATATTATTTCCCTAGTCTGTTTTTTTGTCGCTACGCGATATCGTCCATATTCCTTTACCAAATTCCATGATTCACCTCTCCTTTTAAAGCTTATCGTGCGGGCTAATGGCAAAAAATAGACCCACAGTCTAAAAATGCATCGCTTCTCTTAAATTGGAAATTTAAAATCATCTAAGAAGGAGGTCCTTTAATGGATGCGAAATTGGTGTTGTGTATGCTGGTTAGAGGCCGAGTGGCCGGGTGGTTATCGTGCAAGACTGGCATACCTAACACCCCTGGTTCAAGTCTCGCGTTTCGTTTACGTTTTCTCCAATTAATTATTTTGCAGGACCGTTGATTTTTGATAAACTAAATATAAAATGGGCTCTTATATTTTATTTGATGTTTTTATTTTCGTGCAGTAAATTGAAAAATAGTAGAAAATATACCATTTAAATTTTTTATTAAATTGAATATTTATTGTATAAAATAACTTTTTGGGATGAATTCATCGAACATACTCTGTTATTATTAATTTATTAGCTGCAAAATTTAAAACACTTTATGTGAAAATAAGATATTCTTTCTGAATATCCGTACCTGACCAGCATTCCTGCCACAGCAGTGCCTGAATATACATATAGTATATATATTTATATACCCTTATATTAGCTTATTGTCTTACCAACTTTTAAGCTTTTAAAAAATATTTATTTATTATTTATATTTGCAGTTTAAGGGCGGCATTTTTTGTTCCACCTGTTTCCTGGACCCAGGGAAAAAAAAGACCGATTTAAATAGAAATTGTTTTATTTAATTAATGATTATTTTAAATTTATCTGTATGTGCGAGTATTATTTCTCTAGCCTGTTTTTCTGTCGCTCCGCGAGATCTTCCTTATTCCTTTATCAAATTCCACGATTTACCCCTCATTATTTCTTTTTACATATTCATAATTTCTGTTATTGAATCAAATATATTTCTTGTTAATGTAATCATTAAAAGAATATTTTCTTCTGAAAATCCTTTTCCCTTTCAATAATTCATCAAAACGGTTGCACCTTTGAACACTTTCGTTTTTCAAATATTTTTTTCCTTCCTCTTACCCCCTGAGCCTAATTTTTTCCTGTATAAGTTAATTTTTTTATGTAAAATTACGATATTAACGGAAATAATAATAATAACGATATTAACGAATGGAATAATAATAACTATTTAGCTTTAAGCAAAGTCACAAGCCAGCAAGTCAGAGATAGACATTAACCATCATAAATCTCGCCAAACCGCTTAAGGGAAGATCACCAACTGCTCGTGAGATCTTATTGGCTCAGCGTTCAGTTCTAAATAAAGGTATTACTACGCGTTGCACTTCTCGTAAAATTAAAAATGTATAACATTTTATGAAAATTATGACAAATAAACGCTATATATGCGTAGGTTAAAATACTTTATCATATTACTATAGCGAAAGTGCTAAGTTTAACTCAAAAATCGGACACCTAGCGAAGAACTACTTTCTTCGTTTGCTCTCTTCATATTTCTCCATAGTCAAGAAACTTTGCAGTTGAGTATTGAGTATAATAATAAGGCAGCAAGTATGTGTGTGTGTCTGCGTGTCTGTCTGTCTGCGTCCGGCGTAGGGCCAAGACCGCTCGGCGGATTTTCATGAAATTTGGCACGAAATTAGTTTGGAACATGGGGGTGTGCACCTCAGAGAGTTTTTCTAAAATTCGAATTTGTTCTTTTTTTATTCCAATTTATAGACGAAAGTTTCGTAAAATAGTCGTTTTCTATGAGAAGGAATTATCGCATTTTCCTTTTTCGAAAGGCTTGATAACCCGTTGAAAAACGCGTAAAAAACTGTCCCAGAAAGAGTTTTGCTCATTGTGCTAAAGTTCGAAGCCTCTAAATTAATTAGAAAAGAAGTTATAAGCGTTTTTCTCTGTAGTTCGAAATTATTTTTTCACGGTAATTAACTTTAATTTTGTTTGAATTGTTACTATGCCGACAAAAGGTTTATGATCCTTTTTTTTTCAACGAATTAAAATTTATTTCTTGCAGTTTTTAGCATTTCGAGGAGCAGCCAATTTTTAATTAATTAATGATTTTTTTTTTTTTTTTTTTTTTTTTTTTTTTGCATTTTGATTATTCTTTGTCTTAAACGAGTTAAAATTTATTTCCTGCGGCTCACAGGCGATCGATAGCTTTATTTTGATTTACTTATTTTGACATGCATTTTACGGGACCATTCTCCATAATACACAAGGGTTTCTTAAACAAATGTAATACTTTATAGCGATTTTTGTTTTTCCAACTCATTATTACTATTTAAATTTTTATTTACTTTATTCTATTTTTTCTCCAGTGAATTAACATACATGCTATTTGCCTGTTTGAGCTCGGATGAAAGGTGTTTCCGCTTTCAAAGTTTTTCCTCCTACTCTTAGTTTCTGCGAGCTACAAAATTTCGTCTTTACGTTTTACTGTTAGTGAACAATAGACAAAAACTAATTATACTGGAAATTTATTAATTAAAACTACTATAGGATTATAATCGTCCTTTTTGTGTGGGTACTTGAACTAAACAATTAAAATGCATTTTCTCTTAAATATTTTCGTTTTCGTTTTGTTTCGTTTCTTCGATTTCTATTTTCCTTTTTTATTGTGTGTGTTTTGTAAAAAAAAAAAAGTGCTTAAATGTGTAGGATCGCTGGTTGATTGCCGCGGGTGGGTAATTTTTAATTATGTGGAATGCTATACATTGCTATACACCATGAATGCTATACACCATGGCGAATCGACTGGTCTTTTCATTTTTTAACACGGGCATAGCCGTGCGGGTACCGCTAGTATCTAAATATATAAAACTGTAAAGATTATCATCTCATCTAAATTATTGTAAAAAAAGTCAGTTACACAGAAAAAAATGAGCGCCCCCAAGGGAGTTGGATATGTGTCCTGGTTGTCCCGGTGGAATTGGAATAATGGAAATGTGCAAAGAACAACATATTTTCTTAATTTTTAGCTACGTTGCAGCGGAAAAGTTGCATTGTAATTCTTAAAATTGTAATTCAAGTTTTACTTACGAAGAATCTGAGACTGCGTACTTCTCGTAATCTTTCAGCTATTGTAGCCTCATCAAGAACATCAGTAGTCAAATCTGGCTGTGATGGAGTACAAAACAACGTTATTCATTGCAAAAAAAGGACAAGAGGAAAAAAAAAGGCATTTAACAGAATTCATTAAGAAAAACTTAAAACCACTGGCTTCCTCCCCCCCTCTACCCACCTTCTTTTTCTTTCTTTCTATTCTTTTTCTTGTGCTCAAGGATCAATTCAGCATACAGTCATACGCTGTTAGTCATACTACGTCATAAGTACTGTAAGAAAACGTATACGAAAATTTGGAACTTACTATTAGCTCGTCAGATGAAAGGAAACTCAACACTTCTTCTCCACATTGTCTCTGAAACAATAGAATTTGCGTAAAACTTCACAAATTTTAATATTTAGCAACACGAAAAAATCATAAAGTTCCGCTAACCGACTAAATATTTCTAAATGATATGTTTTGTTCTTTCTTTTTTTTCAACCACAAGTGGTCTTAAAAATACGCTTACAAGAAATTCGACCAAAGTTAAAAGGGCAAAAACTTGGAAAGATATATTTAAACATTTGTTTTGGAATTGAGAGGAGCATCAGTGTTACGTAAGAGAAAAGAAAAATATGCACGTGTACTCAGGCACGTTTGTTAGACGTAACACTTCTTAAATTCATAAAGTAAATTCCTAATACGAATTGAGTTGATCTTAATGAATCTTTAGTTAAGGTGAGAGCAATTTCAAAATGTAAAGAAAAATTTGCACGCATCGCATGACACCATTAAGTTAGTTTTTAAAAATAACTTCACAACATATGCTCCAATAAAAGTTATATGTCAGAAATATAGAATTATAAACTCCGTTTAGTAAATAAGTCACACAATCTTACCGTGCGTGAATTTTGATCTTCACAAATACCAAGTGTATCATTTCGAAATATTCCTTCAAGTCCTAAGCACTTTGCCTTTCTTTCAAATATCAATCGAATCGTCTAAAAAGAAAAAAATGAAATCACAAATGATGAATTTAAATTCCACAAAATCTAGCAATTTTTCATTTTTCATAATGTGACTCAGCAAAGAGTAAGGCACGCCTTTTTACTTTGACTTGAAATATTTGCAATTTTTCACGCTATATCACTTTGCTTAAGTAATTACAATATATCAAAAATCTTTTTTGCTTAAAATAATATGATTATTTACCGACTTCCGAAGGGAAGACGGCTCTGTTTGTTTTGTCTGTCCATCCGTATTTTTTCAAAGAATGAGCCGATTTTGATGATTTTTTTTAATCGATCGAGGGTGATTTCCCATGGGTTCCGTACTTTCATTTGAGTATATCAGTTAATTAGAAAAAAATTAGTAATGGGGGAAAATTTAATAATTTTTTTGCTTGTTCGTCCATAACTTTTGACTAAATGAACCGATTTTACTGATTATTGTTTAATCGAGAGAAGGTCGTCTCGAACATCGCATTTCTTTTTCAATTTGGAAAGGCTTAGCTTGATATTGTTTGTTTCGATTTACGTTTTTTTAAACTATTATTACTCCCCACAAATAACGTATAACCGTTTCACAAACAATTGGAATATTATTACATGTTGCAAATAAAACAAGATACTTACTTTTATCTTTTACTTGAAAATTTTTACTACATATATATATATATATATATATATATATATATATATATTTTATATAAACATATACGCAATTTTCATTATCATTAAAATTGTATTATTATTAAAATCATATTTAATGATAAGAAAATTAATTTAATTAACATTAAAATTAATACTCTTTTAACGTTCCATTGTGGAGAAACAGCAGCGGGAATATTGTGTAAAATTATAAAACAAATCCTTAAGTTTTACAAACCCTTGCTTAATTTTGAACTTGACATTTACCCGAAAACCTAACATAATTTATGTAAGAAAAAACTCTTTCCACTTACTGACTTGTATTTGACAGTCCGAAAGTTTAAAATATACAACTTACTTTTGCTTTCGAAGTGTCTCTACTAATAATACTGGTCTACAGTGATTCGCTAACAACAACCAAATTATCATTTTGATTATTAATTCATATTTTTATTTAAATACCTGCAAGTAGAAAAGTTCCACTACGTCACATTTTTGTGCAACAAAAATTGGAGCTTTTTTTTATCTTTCGTCATATTGTGAATCGCGTGTGGTAACCCTGTCTCTTCTGGTACCCTACAATTTTGCCGTATCTAATTATTCTGGCATCCCATTATATAAACACTTTTGTTGAATATAGTTGTATGTTTTGCATTGTAGTTCATATTGAAAATGGCAAATTTTGAGCGCAGACGTTGCAAAATAATGCCAAATATGTTTTGTTACATTTGTGGACGCTTTTTTTTTTTAATTTCAAGGTGGAATTGAATAAAGTTTGTTTCTTGTACTTCGGGTGCCAACTTGGTGACCAATATAAAAGTTGGGCTCCTCAAGTGTGTTGCGTAAGTTGCAATGTGGTTCTTAGTCAGTGGATGAAGGACAAAAGATGCTCGTTACCATTTGCTGTTCCAATGGTGCGATAAGAACCTTCAAATTATTTTGACGTTTGTTATTTTTGTCTTACAAACACAGAAGGATAGTCCAAAAACAAATACATAAAATGGAGTATCCGAATGTCCTATCTACACTCCGACCGGTTTCGCATGGCGGAGACTTACCAGTAGCAACTACACCACTGAATTGGAAAGATTACCCTTATACAAGCTCATCTATATTGATTTTTCATCAAGATATAATATGGTTTTGAATCATATTTTTTTCAAAAATTAATTTCATAATGATAAAAAATAGTAAATTAATATTTTCGATCGTGAAAATCACGTTTTTATTTTTACGTTATCTTAAGTTTTTACATAAAAAAAAACAATCTTTGCTATACCCATGGGAATTTAGATATTATATGCGAAAATATCAGAAAACATTTCAACATTTTGAGACCTGTTTTTCTCAATTTAATTCTGAAGCAGCGGGTTAACAGAAATACACGCAAATTGGTATTCAAAGTGAAATTTTGATGCTGAATACAAATATGTCATAGAAAAGGGAGGGGGTGTCAATAAAAATTTTAAAGTTGATGTTAATTTTTATTTGCAGACGATCCCTTAGCAAAATTTTAAGAACTTTATAGAGTACATTCTTCCTGAAAAAAAATAACGTGTTTCCGGTGTGTCTAGTGTCCAAATAGGAAGGAGTGTTTCTCCCCCCCCCCCCCACTGTACCATACAATAGTAATAACTTCAAATTATTAATTTGTGGTGCATGGAACAAAGTAAGTTTTTATTACTTTTGACACTAGTTTAGAAATGTGTTATTGTTTTATTCATTTTTGCACTTTATTATCGTATGTTTTATCCGTGCAATAATTATAAAGCATCTATAATTCAGAATGTATCGCAACTATATTTTTCACAAATCAATTTTAAACTGTTCTTCGACATACTCGGTCTTCATTATGTATCCTCCTGTAGATGGCCTCCACATTTTTCGTAACTTCATCTTCCATTGCTGTTTTTTTTTTTTTTTTTTTTTTTTTTTTTTTTTTTTTTTTTTTTTTGACATTTCAAGTTTTTGGCTTATTTCTTTTTTCAAAGTGTCGTTCTTAATTTTAAAAATATTAGCTAGTGATAATCTTATTTTCGTATTGACTGTCTCTCAAATGCACGGGCTGGAAGTAAAAAGCTGAAACCTCTTCAGAACCAATAATGATTGCCATGTCAGTTCGGCCAATGAAAAGCGGTGCTTCTTCTCCATGGTTTTATTCGAGTCGTATATGCCTCCTGTCCTGACTCAAACCCTGTATACAAAACTACTTTGATTTCAACAAATACAATAACATACCACATCTTCTATCAGATCTGTACATTTCCTTATTTCCTTTTCTTGTCCTAAAAATAGAGAGCAAAATATTCACTACTAAGAGGTTTCCTTAAAATATCAGATGGTAAACAAAAATGTACGTAATTAAACTCCTTCAGCATGAGAAAATTCTTTTTTTGGTACCATATTTTGGAGAGGTGATTTTGTTTTCATAAAGTACCCAAAATCCTGTTTCAGTTAATTGCAGCACATTATTTGCTTAATTTTCGTAAGCAGATACATTTCATAAAATCTCAAAGGTTATCAGGAAACATCAATGATCTTTACAGCTTTCTTATAATTTGAGATTTTCGCCTACATGAATATTAGGAAAACATATTACTTTTATAAAGTAGTCCATCCCTTTTTAATTTAAAATAAAAAAATATAGCTACGTTATTTAATTATAATTTTTGAAAATTACCAAATAAACCTAATTTGCTTATAAAATAAACAAAGATTAGAAACAACTTGTATCAACTGTAATAATGACCTAGTTCTAGTCAGTAGCACATAGAAAAGAGCGTGGTCTTGTGTTAAAATGTAATAGCGCACAAGTTGTAGTTGTTTCAAAGCAAAGGTCGCCAAACGGTCGATCGCCAGCCACTAGTAAATCGCGGAGAAATTTCATCATATCGCGGTCGCGCTCCTTAGTACATTATCGATTGTTAGTTAATTTTTCACATTTCGCCAATATTCGCATTGAACAGCGCGTTGCTCAGAAAGAAATTCATTGGTGAAAAAAATAAGTATATGACAAGAAGTTCCGTCTAGAACTACACGAGCCTACTTTCCCGTATACACCAACTTCAAATTTCAAATTATTAAATCTAGTTATCTCTCTCTCTCTCTTTCTTGTTTAGCTTTAGCTCCTAATTACTTCTAATATGCATTTTTCAACGGTTAAATACATATTCATTCATTAATTAATTCATTCATTTATTCACTCATTTTTTTTATCATTTATTCACTCACTTGTTCATTCATTCTTTCACTTATTAATTTAATCATTCATTCATTCAAAAATATTCTTGAAAATCCCAACCAAAATATGTCATAGGAAAATAGGCTTTTTAATTCTGGATGAACTTCCTATCTGTACATGTGCTACGTCATAAGAGCTTTCCGATTAAGTTTGTTCCAAGCAAATCGGTCCGTTAGATCAGGATTTATATGGGACTGACATTTCCCCGTAGGCGCTAATATTAATATTTTCATTTATTTATTTTTATAACTGTTCAAAAAGGAACAAAAGTTGTTCAAATCAAATAAATATTAAATCTCAAAAAAATGTTTTAAGTTACTCGGTTTTACTTAAAAGAAACTAAAATGCAGTAATAGGTGGCCGAAAAACCGCGTAACAAACTTCCGTTACAGATCAAGTTAAATAACATTGTTGCGTCATCCAAACAAAGCTATCGTTGCCATTCGACAAATAATAATTCTGATAATTTCCTCAAAGCCAAAATTATTATTTTTTTTTTCCTAAATGAAGCACTTAGAAGCAAAGGGGTGTAAGTGACAAAATTGAAAACTGGGAGATAACCAGTGCAAATGACAGGGAAAGCACTATTCTATATTGTGGAATAAAATGTTAGTGATACCTCTAACAGGTGCTCCGCAACAACCTCATTTAGAAAAAAAGTACATTAAAGGTTCCATAAGATCTAAGCTTTGAGCGGGATTTTCTCGGAATCGTTTTTTGGTCACTTTCATCCCTTTGCTTCTCGCTGCCTTAATTAACGTTCTAATAAATTATAAAACGGATAGAATATTGTATTGTCATCGGAAAGATAAGCTTGTGTACAAAGTTTGAAGAAAATTTATGCAGTAATAGT
Source organism: Octonoba sinensis (assembly GCA_038502835.1). Lineage (NCBI taxonomy): Eukaryota > Metazoa > Arthropoda > Arachnida > Araneae > Uloboridae > Octonoba > Octonoba sinensis. The sequence continues at coordinate 95,021,646 of CM076604.1, read as the reverse complement.
GGTCGAAAGCAGCGAATAAACTTCCGTGACAAATCAAGTTAAATAAAAAAAAAGCCGTGTAAAAATATTTCACGCTGAGAGCTTCCTCCAAAAAACCTGTTCATAGGAACTTGGATCTTACTCCCAGAGTTTATCAAAATTACCCATAGGCGGCAATGTAAAATTTTTTGAACCGTTCAAAATTGAATGAAAAATTGTTCAAATCAAAAAGTAAAATATGGAAATGATATGTCTTCGCGAGATCTTTCGAAAACATATTTCGAGTCGGATCATTTCTTCAGAAGTTATTACGGGAGGGGGGGGGGATATCACAGGCTTTGAAAACGGTATAGAAGCTCAATGGCTTCGTAAATTTGATGACCACTGCTGTAAAGCCTTCCGTGGCAGAAAAAATACATTAGAGATGACTCTAAATTTATTTGGCAAGTTACAGCGCTCTGGTATCTTTCCTAAGGTCCCTGTTCTTTTTATTTTTGAAGCGGGTTTCTGCCTTGGGGAGTACACTAAAGCTTTTGTAAACTGGTGTTGCCAGTTCTATTTCTGATTCTGACGTGATACACTAAATCGACGTCACTCAAAGGTATTCGTTTTCTTTAAGCAGCAGTGCTTTCTTGAAGTTTTTGCGAACAGAATTCCCATGAAACATCTGCTCTTGCGGTAGCAATTTTTTGAGAAGAGTTTGATTTTGTGGTCATGAGTTTTGAAAAGGGTCCATTCTGTTACATTACATGTGCTCTTTTGGTGGAATCCTCTCAGAAAGTTTCCCCCTTCTGGCATTTTCTCGTTCTAGAGTCAACAGACATTCAAGAAAATATTTCTCTTCGGAAAAATATTTTGTTTGGCTGTTCGTCAAAGTACAGGGCAACAATTATTTTTCATAAAATTTATAGAAGTAGGTGTAAGAGAAGAAGCAAGTTTTTTCATTTTAATCATGCTCCTTTAGCAAAAATTTGTGACCTACACTGTAAGGAAGTTTGCCCGAAAATACACGGGAATCTCCCGAAAAGCATTTATCCAGAGTCTAACGTAAAACTACAAAGACTTAAAAACAAGAAACTCGAGTCTTTAAAAAAGAAAATTTCCGACAGTAAAAAACAGAGAACAGTGTAAATTTATTCCAAAAGATAATGTTCCGCAGTGTTAGCGCCATCTGTGAGTACGCTGAATTATTATTTCAGGTACAAAACGGCGAAGGTGAGTTCAGCTGAGCCCACGCTGCTCTTATTCCTGTGCCTCAGGCAGCTCAGCCAACGAAGCTTCCGGAGTTGGGAAGGGTGGTTGCAAATGATTAGTAGGCTGCTGATCAGAGCTGAAGTTAAATTATAAGGCAGCAATACGTATGGAATTTTTGACTGCTTTTGAACTGGAAGTCACTGATCTCAAGCGTTTAACTATGCATTTGTTTACAATTTGTAAGTTGGTAGCACAGATCTCAAGTGTTTAATTTTACGAAACTGTACCAAACATTCTCTGTAGTTTTACATACTGCAGAGAAACAAGAATTTTACTGAGAAACTGTTGTCAAGAAACTTGATTACTTGATTTAGAACAAGTTCTTAAATTCAAAGCTATACTCAGTTTCCCTTTTCTATTTCTATAGAAACTTTTTACATTGTACACCACTTATATATGATTTTTAGATACTTTTCGTATTCCGGGATTTATTCCTATGATTAACGATAAAAAGGTTAAGGACTAGAAAAAATCCTCTTTTCAAACAACCAATGAGAAGAGCTTACCACAGTCGCAGACTTTACTCCTGATACAAGAAAAAATTGCTTGCTGGCTGAGTAAAGGACTCACGTCGAAAACATTTATCCCACCTGAAAAAAAAAGAAAAGCCATTTGTTTAAGTTTCACAAGGAAAATCATTAATTAAGGTGGATGGAACGAAATGATATTATGCATATAAAAAAATGTCTCAAAAGCAATGAGACATGACCTTTTAATAAGTGTATAGTTTTCAATGTTTCGTAATATACATTTTTGCTGGCAATTATACCCCCTTAAAATATTCACTCGTCTACTCTTATTAAATCAGTTTCGCGTTAAGTGATGTTCTCAATAAACTGCAGTGGATTCAGGGAGAAGTGATAGCTGAGGTAAACGAAGCAACGTGACACTTGGCGATACCGTAACCTGCTTGGCGCTGGAAAGACTGAAAACAGAGCTAAACAGGCAAGCGAAATGCTCATGGCCGGCTTTTTCTGTTCCCCCAGAATTGCCAATTCAACAACTAAATCATAAAAGGGGCTAATGCTGGCGACAAAATAGCAACCTCTATGTTTAGTTCTGCTATCACTTCTCCCTGAATGTAGTATAGTAATATAGATGGCATTATTATAAATCATACATGCCTCCATCAAGCTTCCTACAAAACGTTTGTATTAAAGGAAGTCGGAGCGAATTAAGACATTTCACGAGAGTTCACTCGAATCAAAAACAGCAAGTCACAGTATTTAGAAAAGACTTCAGAAGATCTTCATACTAGTAGGTATACAAATATGTATGTGATTGTGTGGTCATGAAATTCATGTTCGGTAACATGATACTTTCGTAGACTACTCATCAACGTGTGACTGAAAGAAAGGAGCTGACAAACAGACAACTTAAAAAGAGAGATTTGAAGGAAGGCAACGGAAAACAATAACCCATTTAATACTAAACTGCATTTTGGTAAATATAGTCTGAAAAGGAAAATAAATAAAAGAAAGTAGTCATCGAATTCGATAGCATTCGATGACTTTTTTCGTGTCAAAATATAAATTCTGAATGAAGTCGTATGAGTATAAATTCTATTGAGATTCATAGTTTTTTCAATGCACTAATTATCACGACAAAGATAATATATTTTTAAAAATTATTTTTAAATTTTAAATAATAATGAGGTTATTACTATTCTTGCATTCTTTGATTGAAAAAAATCAATATAGTGCAGTGGTTCCCAAAGTGGTCCTTATGGACTCCAAGGCGTATGTTCGGGCTGCAAAAATGGTGCATTACTGTTGGATGCAGTGGCTCAACAGTTATAAATGAAATTAAAAGATATAATTAGTAGTGGCCTGGTAGTTTAAGTGGAAAAGCATTCGCCGCGTAACTGATGGACCTGGCTTCCTCAGGGACCCCACCTGGAGGTGAATGCATATGAAGTTCTTCACTTATTTACGCATCAAAAGTTCTTTGCAATTGCTCATTTATCCTATTTTCATAGAAATGAGCAGTCGTAATGATATTTTGATACGTAACTCAATTAGCAAATTTCATGTTCTAAAAAATGATGTACCCTTTACATCTGTTTTCGCGACGGACTTTAAAAACAATTTTATGCATAAAAAGGGAATAACTTTTAACTTTGGTATTACTGAACACCAAAAATGGTAACAACCATACAGCAAAATTTTTAGTGCAGGAAGGCATCAACAAAAAATGAAAAGAAAACGGTAAATGGTCTGCGTTGCAACGCAGTTTAACTGTTGTAAAAGCAATTATATTAAGTAACAAGAATTCCTTCTAGAAAAATACGAAACTACTTTGTCAAGATACCAACATCAAATTAATTATCTAGCTATCTCTCTCTCCCTTTCTCATTTAGCTTTAATTCTCAATTACTTTGAATTTGCCTTTTTCAATAATTAATATGAATTCATTCAATCATTCGTTCATTCATTTATTTATTCATTCATTCACCTATTTATTCAATCATTCATTAATTTATTCACTCATTTATTTATTTATCCATTCATTCAGAAGTATCATTACAAATCCAGATCAATAACTTTCATCGGAAAATAGGTTCGTTCTGTTCTGGATAAACTTCGTATCTGTACACGTTCTACGTCATAATACCTTTCCGATCAAGCTTGTTCCAAGCAATTTCGTCTGTTGGATCAAGATTTATATAGGATTGAAATTTCCCCGTGGGCGTTATTGTTGATTTTTTTTAACAGTTCAAATTGGTTCAAAAATTGTTCAAATCAAAAAGTGCTCCCCGTTGAGATCTTCCAATAAGCTTTTTTAAAGGAACTTGGGTCTTATTCTCAGTCTTAACATAATTTGCTTTATTTTTACACATCGGCGCTAATATTAAGATTTCTTGAATTGCTCATAATTTAACGCAAAATCGTTCAAACCAAAGTATAGAAATGAGATATTTTCACCGAGGTCTTTATGCAAAAAAAAAAGTCTTTCGAATCTAACCCCATCTCAACACCTTACTTTTTGCTTCCTTTTGCGAAGGACAGGAAGTATTGTGATCGCGAAAAATTTCACACTCAGATTTCTGTTTAAATTTGCATTTCAATCACCAATTACTCAGTTTGAACAGTTTTTTTTCCCAATGTCCGTATGTATGTACACGCGCACGTGCGTATGCACCGCTTAAATATCGATCTTGACCATCCCCAAGTTCGTTCTGACGAGTTTCGTCGTACCGTCTGTATGTTCGTATGAGCGTATCTCGCATAACTCAGGGCAAAGGGGCAGCAAGATGTGTGACTTCACACATTTTCATCAGCATAAAACATTTAAAATCAGAAGATTAAGTATTTTAGTATAATTTATTTTTAAAATCATTATTATTGTTATGCTCACAAATGTCATTCAAAGTGCAAAAATAGAATTAGATGTAGGGCTTTGTTTATGATCTGCAAGTACATATGCTTATGTAAAATTGCATGATGTGTGATAAGGGAGGTAGCATGTACATTGAAGTGTGATATTTTGTGACAAAGGGGGGAAGGATAGATAAATATGTTGAAAGAAGTTGTTACATCATTAATGAACAACATCTAAGTATGAAAATACAACCTAGTAGCAGGGTGCAAGTTTTGAACTATATTTCAATGCTTTATATAACACATTACACTTTTACATTTTAGTTGCACGTTTTACTGAAAAAAAGTACTATCTTAAAAGAACTTACTTGCTTTATAATGATGTAAGACTACAATGATCAAAATGAATGCAAAACGCTTCATTATCGCTTTCCTTGCAAACGAAGTACTTAATATGCTGCGAAATCAAGCCGAGTTTTATATTTCTGGGTAGTTTTTGGATGATCAGTTGAGATTAGCCAGAAATATGGACTACTTCTTTTTCCTAATATCCGTTTCTAATCATTATTTGATCAGCCTTACCCTTAGAATGGAAAATAAACAAAATTGGCAAAAGTAGGATTTGATTACACACGAAGCTGATGGCATACGTCTTCTGTGATAAGGTATATTATATAGGTTTCTCTCATGGCTTTGGAACAGGTAGCAAATATTAGGATAAAAACTCCAGCGAAAACGTGCATTTGATATTCATAGTTCCTCGAAGGAACTATGCTACAGGAAACGTGTATTTAAAAGAAGTTTCGTTAAATAGAGTTTTAGCTTCAATTGAGTAAAAATCTATTAGTCCAGAATGGGACTCGAACCCAGTTCCCTCAGCTACGCGCCAAGTGCTTTACCTTGCTATCAGCATTGATTTATTTTCAATTTCATCTATAGCTTTGGAGTCACACCGTCCATCTTACGGTATTGCACCATTTTTAATCGCGAATTAAGAACTAGAATTTAAAAAATAGTAAGAACTAAAGCGACTACTAAGCAAAAGTAAGAACTAAAATATGATAAAGTTAAGCACCATTCTTTACAGTGTTTCCAGGTTTGAGCACGTGACTCGACGAGAGGCATCGCTGTGCTCTTACACCTACGACACAGGCCGGCTACAAGCAAGCAATAAAAGAATAAAACATTAAATTTACAAAATTGATAAAATTAATTAATTTTACTAATATGTTGGGCGCTTGCAACGTAGTTGTGGATACATATATAATCTATATATATACAGTGAAACCTGTGTTAGTTGATCATTTGCGGTGGTCAGCACTTTAGTGGTCCACTTCTAGAGGGTGGAGATTTCTTTTCTTTTTTTTTTCTTCTGATGTTCCTTGCACTATGCATTTATTCATTTGTTGCTAATTAAAAGATAGCTTCATGTATTGCCGTTCCCTTAAAATAGTAATTAGCTATTTTCTTCATTATTATCTAAAATATCATTACAGAAATTTAATCTGAATCACTTACAATGTATCTTACACATTTTAAAAGTAAAGTACTTAGTTTAAATGAAGATAAATTTCTTATTAATTCTGTAAGTTACTTATTATATGATAGTAAAGATTTTCTAAAAGCACATAATTTTCAAAATGGCTGCATAAGATAGAAAAAAAAAGAAGAAACTTATTTAATGAATAAAAGAGTGCTCTTATCAGTTTTCCCATACGGTTAACTTACAAAGAAGTTTTGGCAAACTTTATATATTGTTGTTTCCTCCATCCACACAAATACTGGTTTAATATAATAGCATAAAAAATATCCTGGAGAAGTTATTTTAGTTTTTTTCATTGATACATTCTTTCACTAATTCATTCATTCATTTATTCATCGAGATATATCCTTAAAAACCCCGAACAAAAAATTTCACAGGAAAATAGGGTCGTTCAGTTCTTGTTGAACTTCGTATCTGTGCATGTTTTACAGCGTAATATCTTTCCGATAAAGTTTGTTGCAAGCAAATCCGTCGGTTGGATCAGGATTCATATGAGATTGAAATTTCCTCGCAGAAGCTAATGTTATTATTTTTTGTTTTGAACTTTTAGCGGGTGACTAGCAACACACTTGAGGTTAAGTAACAAAACTTTAATTCAACAATAAACATGACTAGAAACAAATTAAACATAACTAGAAATAACAAAACTTATAAAACAAGTTAACAATCGGAAAACATATGGTGCAGTCGCGTACGAGCGAGCGAGTGCAAACGCGTGCAAGCGAGCAAGTGCAACCGCGTGCAAGTGGGAAGGAATCGACATCAACAAACGTGACTTCACTTCACTCTTCCCGTTGGTCGAGTTGAGCAGCCTACCGCTGCATACTCCCCCTCTAGTGACAACGATATCGATCGGGGAAGTGAACTTTTCTGCCATATCGTGTGACTGGCACTGAAGGCTGCGATGGCGGTGGCACAGTCTCAGGTTGTACTGATGGTGACGGCTGCACAGCCATATCCTCAGGTAAGGACAACACAAATGCTGGCTTGACACGATCAATGGAAACTGTGATATCTTTGCCATTTGCATCCAACGTGAACACCTTGTCTGTCCTGCTGATGACCCTAAATGGGCCATCGTAGGGTTGCTGAAGTGGACGTCTAACCATGTCCCTGCGAAGAAAGACATGTGAGGAAGTGGCTCAATTTTTGTGGATGAATATGCTGCGCTTTCCATGCTGTTTAGGCGCCAGCGGTCGAAGTGCCTGCATATGCGCTTTCAGTTTACTGACAAAATCGATTGTGTCAGCTACTGGCTTCGTGGGGTTAAAGAACTCTCCTGGCAGCCTGGGAGAAGTTCCGAACACCATTTCGGCAGGGGTACATTTTATATCCTCTTTCAGTGCAGCTCGCAGACCCAATAAAAGCAAAGGGAGCACTTCCGTCCAACGCTCCGTAGCATAGCACTTGAGGGCACTTTTCAGGGGACGGTGAAACTCCTCAATTAACCCATTGCATTGTGGGTGGTAGGCAGTTGTACGAGTCTTGTGCACACCTAACAGCCTGGCAAGCTCTTTGAATAGGGACGCCTCAAACTGACGACCTTGATCTGTTGTTACAATGGAGGGAACACCGCAACGGGATACCCAACATGTAAAAAAACCTTCAGCAACTGCAGTGGCGGTTATCTCCTTCAAAGGTAGAGCCTCTGGCCACCGGGAAAATCTGTCGATCATTGTCAGACAATGCGTGAAAACATTTGATGGTGGAAGGGGTCCAATGATGTCTAGATGTACATGATCAAAGCGGCCGAAAGGTTCTTGGAAGGATGCTAAGGGTGCTCGTGTGTGGCGATGAACCTTTGATTTCTGGCATGCTACGCAATGCTTCGCTCAGTGAGCGACATCAGTTGAAATTGAAGGCCAAACAAAACGCTTCTTTAACAAGTGCACTGTGCGACGTATACCTGGATGTGCCAAGTTATGTAAGGCAGAAAATACTTGTTGTCGCTGCTCCTTGGGGATGTAAGGGCGTGCTGTTCCTGTTGACAGATCAACCACTATCTCAACATCAGACTCAGGAAGGGTGATTCTTCTAAGTTGTAGAGGGGAATCCGATGCCAACAACTTAGCAAGCTCGGGATCAGTTTTCTGTGATGTTGCAATACTGTTGTAATCAATAGTGCTAGGCATATGTATTGAAGAGCTGCGAGACATTACATCAGCAGCAATGTTGTTAATCCCGCGGATGTGTTGAATATTAGTGGTGAATTGGGATATGAAACCCAACTGATGAATCTGTAGTGGAGAGCACTTATCAAATTTTTGCCTGAAAGCAAATGTTAAAGGCTTGTGGTCACTGTACAGGGTAAATTCCCTAGCCTCCAACATGTACCGGAAGTGGCGAATTGATGAGTAAGCAGCCAATAGCTCGCGGTCGTAAGCACTGTATGCCATTTCAGCAGAGTTAAGCTGACGTGAGAAAAACCCAAGAGGTTGCAGCTCAGAATCTACGATCTGATGTAGAGCTCCGCCGATAGCAAAATCCGAAGCAGAGCGAGGGCAGCTGATGGATCTGGGTGGGCAAGCAATGTTACCTCAGCTAAGACCTCTTTGCATTTCTGGCAAGCATTTACTGCCTCAGCAGACCAAGTAATCTCAGTCCGATCTCGCTTTTTACTTCGAGTGCCTTTTAACAGTTGACTTAAGAGGAATTGATGTTGTGCCGCATGGGGTATGAAACGGCGATAAAAATTTAAAAGTCCCAAAAACCTTCTGAGAGCAGCAATAGAGTCTGGCAGCTTGTACTCCAAAACAGCCTGGACCTTTTCTGGTAGTGGCTTAATGCCTTGCGGTGTGATCAGGTGGCCTAGAAATACAAGTTCTGACAAACCAAACACACATTTGGAAAAATTCAGTTTAAGGCCATACGTATTTAGACGCTAAAAGAGGGTCCGCAGATGATGCTTATGCTCAACTTCATTATCTGAAAAGCATAAAATGTCATCAAGATAGACGTAACAAAAGGGCAATCCTCTGAGCACCTCATGCATGAACCGCATAAAGGTTTGTGGAGCATTTAGAAGGCCAAAGCATAGATGTGTGTATTCATATAGGCCCCACGGAGTGGTCACAGCGGTTTTTGGTATATCAGCTTCTGCGATAGGGATCTGATGAAATGCTTTGAAAATATCAACTTTGGAAAAAAATTTCTTACCATGCAATGCATGTGCAAAATCATGGAGATAAGGAATAGGGTAGCTGTCGAATTCAGTCACAGAGTTAAGCTTCCTGTAATCTCCAACGGGACGAATTGTTGAGTCCTGCTTGGGTACAACATGGAGAGGAGAGCTCCAAGAACTCTTGGATGGCCGGATGATTCCTTGCTCCAGCAGAAATTCAAACTCTGCCTTTACAGCACCATACAATTTAGGGTGTAGACGTCTTGGTTTAGCTGTGACGGGTGGTCCTCGTGTTATTATATGGTGTACAGTATCATGGGAAGCTGATTTACCCAGTAATGCTAGATTTGTTATCTCAGGAAATTCGGCAATGATACTCTCATACTCTGAAGTAACACGTATGGTAACAACTGATGGCTGTGTTGCATGCCCAATTGATCCAAAAGCGTGCAAGGATGTTTCCGAGTTGATCAGCTTTTTGTTTTTTAAATCGATGACCAAATTGAAATGGGACAGAAAATCAGCTCCAATTATGGAAGAGATCACATCTGCAACGACAAATGTCCAGCGGAAAGGTTTCCGTAGGCCTAGATCCAGTTCTTTAATGGCCATTCCATAAGCAGGAATTTTAGTATTGTTTGCAGCAAATAATTCAAACTTAGAACTGGTACCTTTGGGACTATTTGATAAAGGTGGGATTACCGAAATTTCACTTCCAGAGTCAATTAAAAACTTTTGACCAGTCTTGCGGTCGAACACAAATAATCGGCTGGCTTTCAGATTGACTTCAGTCATCCCAGCTATGACTGAGCTGCACCGTTTTTTTGGTTGAAGTCACACGGTTCATAGCACTTTATTGCACGATCCCCAAAACGTCGGTGATAGAAACAAATTTTCTCACCTCTGTCTATTTGCTGTATGGCGACTGTACTATTTGCCCTATGGCGAGAGCTCGAACGATTCCGACGCCAGTAAGGCTTGCGATAATTAGAAGCACGAGAAGCACGTTCGCATGATAATTCAGCTACCTGACGAGAAAGTTGTTCCACTTTCAACACAAGGGCATCAATGGAAGATTGGCTTGAAGCTGCGGGAACTGCAGATGTGGCACAGACTAATGAAGGGGTAACAATTTATGCTACCTTGTCAGCTATTCTTGCCAATTTTTCAAGCGGTTCGGAGGATGCTGATAAAACTGTCTGGATGTGCGTAGGCATACGTTGTATCCACAAGCTCTGCAGAAAGTCATCTTTAAGTTGACCTCCGGAAAGTTTCCTCATTTTCCGAAGAAGCTGGCTGGGCCGTTCATCTCCGAGTTGCAGATCGATTAACAATTTTTTAATTTTTTCCTGCTCCGAGTCCTCGAACTCAGCAATAAGCCGGTCACACAAAGCCTTGTATTTTCCACTAGGTGGAGGATTAAGCACAATGTCCGATACGTGAGATAAAGTTTCCGCATCGATGTTCGAAACAAGGGCTGTATATTTTGTATCATCGCTCACTATGCCGCTGAACGCGAAAGAATTGTCACACTGAGCGAGCCATAAGCGTACGTTCGCTTTCCAAAATGCAGGTAGCCGCAAAGCAACACGTGCGACTTCAGTCTTTTGCATGCCATCCTCATTCGGCATTTTTCTGCTTTTTAGCGAGCAGCACACAGGAAACAATGTTCAGTTCTGCGGGAGAATAAAAAATGCACAGCAAATGTCACTAACCTCTTGCAGTAAACTCAAGCGGAAAACGGGCGAAATTTCCGACGTGTAACAGAAGGAGTTCATTTCAGAAAAGTATTCCAATTGTCCGGGACACCAGATTTAGCGGGTGACTAGCAACACACTTGAGGTTAAGTAACAAAACTTTAACTCAACAATAAACATGACTAGAAACAAATTAAACATAACTAGAAATAACAAAACTTTTAAAACAAGTTAACTATCGGAAAACATTTGGTGCAGTCGCGTACGAGCGAGCGAGTGCAAACGCGTGCAAGCGAGCAAGTGCAACCGCGTGCAAGTAGGAAGGAATCGACATCAACAAACGTGACTTCACTTCACTTTTCCCGTTGGTCGAGTTGAGCAGCAAACTGTTCAAAAATGAGCCGCTTCAAACTGTGCAAAAATTGATCAAATCAACGTTTCACGCCGAGAGCTTCTTCCAATAAGCTTGCTCATATTAAATTGGAGCTTGTGCCCATTATTTACATAATTTTCTTCACTTTTTCCCATAGGCGCTAATGTTAAAAATTTTTGAACTGTACAAAACTGAACTAAAAATTATTCAAATCAATAATTAAAATAAGGAAATGAGATGCCCTCGCCTAGAGTTTCGAATGCAAAAGAATTTTTCGAATTGGACAATTCGTTAAAAAGTTATTAGGGAGGGACAGACTGACCAACCGACAGACACATTTTCCCCATCTCAAAACTTTTTTTTACTTATCTTTATTATTAACGATATTTTTATGATACATTAAGCCTGCATTCATGCTTTATTATTATTTTTTTTTTTTTACTTTTACGGGACAGTAGGCTAAAAATGACCATCCCATGGGGGAAATATGTGTCCTGGTTGCTCCGGTGGAATTGGCTCCTTTTATGATGTAAATGGTGCAAAGCTCCACAGCTTTTTTTTTCTCTTAATTTCTAACTAATTCAGCGGAGAAGTTGCAACGTAATTCTTAAAGATGTAATTCAAGTTTTACTTACGAAGACTGCGAGACTGCGCACCTCTCGCTTTCTTTCAGCTACTGTTTGCTCCTTTAACTCATTTTCGATCAAAATTGGCTGAAATAGAGCACAAAAAAATGTCACTCATTACAACAAAGAAAGGCATTTAGCAGCATTCATTTAAAAACTTAAAACACTGGCTTTCGCCCCCCCCCCCCTTCTTTTTCTTTCTTTCTATTTTTTCGTGTGCTCAAGGATTAACTCAGCATATCAATATTTTGCTTCCCTCGCATATAAACATTTCCCAGTCAACTTATTTCGAACACCCGTACTAGAAAATATCCACGTATGCAATACATACCCTACAATGTACAGTGCATTGAGAATATTATGATTTGATAAGGGCATTAAAGTCAATGCGTCAAAATAGGACATTTAGGCAAGTTTGTCTACTTAAGGTACATTTGACCACATTTATGACGTATTCGCATGTAAGGGAACAAAATGTTATGTAGACTTATTATTTTAATGTTCAACTAAATTTTTTTCGAAAAATAAAATGAATTTTTGACTGCAAAGTATAAAAATATTTTTTCAACATCAATACATTTAGGTCCTATTTGTCACAATTATTGCAGTTGCGATTAAAATGAAACATCTAAAGCAGCGGTTCCCAAACTGTGGTACGAGTACCACTAGTGGTACGCGAAGCCTCTCCAGGTAGTACGTGTGCTGTCAAAAAAAAAAAGAAAAAAATGAGGCTAAAACAAAAAATCTCAGGATTGAAGATCGAATTTGCCCGATTAAAGTTGGAAGAATGTTGGCTCAAAGTTGAAAATGAATTCCCGTTATTGTCAAGAAAAGCATTGCTCTTTTTAATTCAGTTCACAACCACTCAGCTTAATTAAATGTCGACCCAAATTTGAGGTTATAACTAACTTATACGGTACGAGATATCACCTCGCTTGTAGCTGCCATGCATCAGTAACCTTCTCATTAATTTTGTTTTTTCACGTTTTTACATGATAGGTACTTTGTACTTAAAGACGTATTTCTAATGCTGTTTTGGAAGTTCGTATCAAAAATATATTTTATAGAGCTTTATTTTAATAAACGCTTTTCTCTGCATTAACTATAAAATATGGTATTGAAATAACCTAGTCGTCGTAGTATTTTTCTGTAATCTATGAGTGTTCTATTCTATATAGTAAAGTTACATTAGCAGTGGTACGCAAATGGTTTGCAAGAAAAATGGCGGTACGCGAAAAAAGAAGATTGGGAACCACTGATCTAAAGAGACTAAATGTGACGTTACATTTGATGAATCTCAGTGAATCCCCTTTTATTAATTTACGTTGCCATCGGATCTCGAAATATGGTATAATATAATGAAATAATATGTCTAGCGTTCTTCTTTAAAGTACTGCTCTTTGACTGATACGTCCGTAGCACGAGAATTGAATTTTAAAAATGTAAGAGGATTTGCCATTTTTGTGGTGTGTCGGTTTTAGAGAGAGTAAATAAACGTTTTTGGTGATAAGAGTTGGTGTAACGGTAACCGTAACACCAACTCATGCCGCCGCTCAGCCAACAGGAACGCAGAGCGAACGGCCGCACATGCACTCGTGGCCTTGAGCCACTGAGCCAATGACCCGACGAAGGTTAGACCACTGTACTATTATGGATTTAACTGCTACCTCCATAATCCTTAATTAATCGTATCTTGTTCCGTGTTTTGAATTTGAATTGGTGAAAAAATGTAACCATCGTGAAGCCCCCGAAACGGAAAGGTATTGTAACGTTTCTAAAAATAGCACCGTATTTATTAAAACGTTTATTTACGCTCTCTAAAACCGACACACCCACAAAAATGGCAAATCAGTCAAAGAGCAGTACTTTAAAGAAGAATGCTAGACATATTATTTCATTATATTATACCATATTTCGAGATCCGATGGCAAGGTAAATTAATAAAAGGGGATTCACTGAGATTCATCAAATGTAACGTCACATTTAGTCTCTTTAGATCAGTGGTTCCCAATCTTCTTTTTTCGCGTACCACCATTTTTCTTGCAACCCATTTACAGGGTTACAAACCTAGAAAAGGAGAGCTAATCACGGGAAAACAGGTCGAGTGCATTTATCACCAATTTGGCGAGGCCCCCTTTTCTTTCCAAACTTTCATTTTAATATTTTAGTTTGGATACTCTCGGATAAATTAAATTCCTAGTGCAGTTTGTATCAATGAGAGCTCAGGTGCCGCCATCTAGCAGAAACTGAACGTCCAAATTCTCAATAGTAATGGCATCCACCGACAGTGGTGCTACTTGAAAAAATGGATGTCGATTACCAGGGAACGCACTAGGTCTGCAAAGGTTAGTGACCATACGCAGCCCCATTCGAGGGGAAATTGTTTGGTGGCTTGAAAAGAAATCTCATAGCAATCGTTAAATAAGTTTCATCCATCTGCATTATTTGGCGCTTTTATGTTTCGCAGACATTTTTGGCTGGCTGTGTCTTAAAAGGAAAAGAGTATGCTTTTGTTTTCACGATATCTATGTATAAATAGGCAAAGACAAAACAGTTAAGAACCATTTTCTCCCCTGTTTTTCAACCGACTTTCATACTATTTTTTTGTTTAGTAACTATTGACGAGTTCAGTGACATGAATTTAAAAAATTTGGAAACAGTTTATTATTAGCTAATTATTTCTCTCTTTCTTCTGTCAGGCAAGCCTCATTTAAAATTGTAATGTTATATTGTTATAGATAGCAGATGGCAACATGTCTTGGTTGAGTAAAATGTTAGGAATGAATATAAAACTCATTATTTTTCATAAGTAAGGAAGGCAAGACGCTCAGCTAGCAAACCTTATAAATCATAGAGCATAAAGCTCAAGAAGAAGAAGAACTCATTGTTAAAAAGAGTTTTTGTTATTAAGCAGTAATATTAAAATCAATCATAATAATAGTTTGAGTGAAGGCTTCTCTGAAACAATGGAATGAAAATAAGAAATGTTTTATTCGACTGCCACTCAACTTAGTACGAAATCACCAGAAGTACAACCGGCTACATTTATGAGCGCAATTGGAACGCTGGAGGACGATCAAAATAAACTCGACGTGATTGCCGCAAAATTTGATGAATAATACTTATATAAATAGCAAAATGTTTTCAATGGTAATTTTAATTATTACGGTCGAATTTCGACTGTTGAGCGAACTCTCGTAGATGTAAAAGTGTTTAAAAAGTAACCAAACAATTGCTAATCTTACCTCCTGATGGTCTCAGAAAATTAACAATTAAGTTTGATTTAAACACATGTGCTTATTTTTTAATCATATGCTCCTGATTAATGGTTCACGTAACTTCATTGTTATGCTTTTTATCTTCGTTATAGGTGGCAGCAGGATATGGGGTTTTTTGACTTCCATTCTCTCTATGGGAAAAACAACAACATGTTAGGCATTTAGTATTACGCAGATGCTTTGACTTAATGACGGTTGTCATTTCGCACTGACGAATTCTGTGAATATAGGGAAGCTTGTTAATGAATTATATTTTTTGGAATGGGAAATGCCTCTTCAAGAATCACTTTGATGGTCCGGAAAGTTTTGCATTCTTTTAAATACAACTGTTTCATTATGTTGCATTTATGTATTCTTCTTGCTATAAGAATGGAGATAAAATACCTTTGTCTCATTTACAGGCTGTCACTTTTAGACACATTGACCTTCTAGCATGGGCATGTAAGCTCTACGCTAAGTGATGCTGTAACATCTGTAACTTTTGTAAATGGCGTGCTTACAAACTGCCGTGCATTCCATGCACTGTCTGACGAATTTGGAAACTTTCATGTGTCGTTACTGCTTCTCGCAAAAAGTTAGATTGCTTGCCCTAGGAGGCTCTAAGTACTCTAAGAAAGCATGTATAAGAAAATTTGAACTTACTAGTAGCTGGTCAGATAAAAGAAAACCCAATACTTGTTCGCAACATTGTCTCTGAAACAGAAGAATTTGCGTGAAACCTAACAAGTTTTAATACTTAACAATACGAAGTAATTACAAAGTTCTGTCAACCGACTAAATATTTGTAAATAATATGTTTTAATTTTAACACAAGTGGTCTTAAACATATGCTTACATGAAATGCTACTAAAGTAAAAAAGGCAAAACCTTGGGAAACTGTATTTAAACATATGTTTCGGAATTGCGAGGAACCTTTGCTTCAGTGCAAAATAATAGTGTTATGTAAGAAAAAAGAAAAATATTCACGTGTACTCATGCAGGTATGTTAGATCAGAGCCCCCTATACTAAATGCAGTCCAATAGCGCTTTAAATCCATACACATTTTGGCCGCAACTTTTTATATAGAGGGCGCTGGTTCCCTGCTCATAATACTGCTTTTATAAGTGGATACATATGGCAAAGATTAATGAACTGAGTGTTTAAATTACATAAACTATTTAATTTCAATCATATCAGCAAACAAAATCTCCCAGAAAGCAAATTTTGACTAAAATAAAACCTAACTAGTTCTTAAAAGAAATTTAAAGTTGATACAGCAGGTCATCTGCCCCACCTAGCGGAGAACTTTTCACAGCCGTTTTTTCTCTCATATCGGAAGGGAGTCAGTATAGGGGGCTCTGGTTAGATACACTTCTTGAATTCATAAGATGAATTTCTAATATGAATTGAAATTGATTTTTAGTTAAGGTGAATTACGAATCTTTAGTTACGGTGAGAGCAATTTCAACATGTAACGAAATATTTGCATGCATGGTACGACACCATTAAGTGCTTCATTGTTAAGACACCATAAGTAACTTCACAAAATATGCTCCGATAAAAACTAAATGTCAGAAATATTAAATTATAAACTCATTATAGTAAATGAACCACACAATCTTACTATGCATGAATTTGGACCTTTACATATCCAGTTTGTATCATTTCTAACTCGTTTTCCAAGTCCTGAGCACTTTGTCGTTTTGTCTATTACCAATAGAAACTTCTAAAAAGAAAAAAATTGAAACCACTAAATAATGAATTCAAATTTCCCAAAATCAAGCCTTTCTTCATTTTCATACTGAGTAGAGCACGCCTTTCAAGAATAGAGCATGCCTTTTTACTTTCACTAGAAATCTTTACCTTTTCACACTTTATCACTTTGCTTAACACGTTCACGCCGGGGCTGATTTTCGCTGTGAGGCGGCCAGTGCGGCGCTAGAATTCATGCTGCGCTTCATCTGGCGGCGTCGCCCGATGATAATTGACAGTCTAGTGCGGGCCACCGGGCCGGTGGTACGCGCCGGCGTGAACGTATTAAGTAATTACAATAGAGCAAATCAGTTTTGCTTAAAGCAATATGATTATTAACCAACTTCTAAAAGGAGAACGGCTCTCAATTCGTACCGTACGTACAAGTATGTTTTGTTTTTTATTATTAGTTCTGTTTGTTTGCTTGTCTATCTATAACTTCTCACCGAATAAACCGATTTTGATGATTTGTTTTTTAATCGATCTAGGGTGGTTTCTCATAGGTTCCGTACCTTTGTTTCACCATATCTGTTAAGGGATCATTCATAAATGATGTCCCGCTTCGAGGGGGCAGTTCGTGAAATTGTGACAAAGTGTGACAAGGGGAGAGGAGGGAGTAACAAGAAGTGTGACATCATGCTTATGCAGCATAGTGTGACAAGGGGAGGGGAGGGGGTAACAAGAAGTGTGACATCATGCTTATGCAACATAGTGTGACAAGGAGAGGGGATGGGGTAACAAGAAGTGTGACATTTTGTGACAAAGGGTCAAATATGTATGAAAAAAGCGTGCCATCATTTATAAACTAATAATCCCTAATTAGAAAGCAAGTTATAGATGGAAATTTCATCATTTTTTGTTTGTTCATCCATAACTTTTGTCTAAATGAACTGATGATAATGATTTTCTTTTTTTAATCCTGAGAGGGTCGTCTCGAATACCGATTTTTTTTTTTTTAATTTCTCGGAAAGGCTTAGCTTGTTTGCTTCCATTCAGGTCTCACACCAAAAATAACGTATAACCGTTTAACAAATTCTTGGATTATTATTATATGTTGCAGATAAACAAATTACTTACTTTTATCTTTTATTTGCAAATATTCACTACATATTTATCTACCGACATGCGCATTTTCCATTAAAGGTAACGTTATAACGTTTCATAGTCGAGAAACAGAAACGGATATATTGTGTAAAATTAAAAAGTAAATCCTTAAGTTTTAAACCCTTGGTTGATTTTCAACTCGGAAAATAATGACCCGTAATCCTAACTAGAGCCCCTTATACTAGATGCCCTCCGAATGCGCTTTAAATCCGCCATCCTAAAGTTTTTTAGATGGAGGGCGCTTCTAGTTTTAGAGTTTGCTCCTAATGCTGCTTTTATAAGTAGATTCATACGGCAAAGATTAATGAACTAAATGTTTAAATTACATAAACTACTTATTTAATTTTAAAACCATATCAGCAAACAAAATCTTCCATTATAATTAACCTGGCAGGTTTTGACTACTGGCACCGACTTGTTATTGATGGTATGAAAGAAATAAAAATGCTAAAGAATGCTAAGTGATTTTGATAATGCAGCTTTTAACTTCGAATCCATTTCTACATCGCTTATAGAAATGAAGAGTGTCATATCTACAAAATGGGCATTTTTCAAGAGAGGCGTTTGAACGTTTTACAATTAGTTTTATTTAATTGCCTTATTTGTTTCAATGAATATTATAATCGTTTTTGTTCAGAAAATAGTTATTATTGTAGTTTTCTCTCACATGATGGATGGTAATGATGTCAAAAAAAAAAAAAGAAAATAACTATAAAAAGTAGTTATTACAGTATTGCACCAAAAAAATAAAGTTTTCCTCTAGCCTTAGTTTTTGAACATTTTCTTACAGCAGTACAATATAAAGAGCGCAAAAACCTGAACATTTTGATATAAAAACCAAAAAAAAAACGATTTTTTTGCAGATATGACATTGTTCAATTCTATAAGCGACGTGTCTCGAAAAACGTTTTCGATCTCCGCATTTATTGTGACAAAAAAGAAAAAATTCAACCCTTTTCCACCATTTATTCAATGAGCACATAGCATACCTTTGCTGTAACGCATGTTTTCATCCTTTTTAATTTATCATACGTCATTGGTCTGTTTATGCTAAGTTACCTGTACTCACTGAGCTAAATAGAGACGTCTGAAGCGAGGACTGGGCGGTCGAATCGCTTCACACCCTTTTCAGCCATCAAAGCAAAACGCGCAAATTACCAATTCGCGCAATGATAAAACAGCTAACTTTAAAGAGTTCTCGAGTTCTTAATTCTTCTCGGATTTTTAAAAAAAAATTATTATTCTAATGCCTGACATGTAATAATTTAAAATTTCGCTTAGCATTTTAGCGTGAATATCATATATTTTTTCACGATGAAAAACATTACGCGATTGTGATACGAAACGTTATTTTCTTTGAATGGTATGTTCCCAATAGCATTCAAAGATAATAAAAAGTGTGATTGTGGCAGGTTTAAAAAATGTTTATTCAAACAGGAAGCGACCCTGATTAACTGGTTTACTCTCCTTATCTGCTTATGAAGAAATATTTTACATAGTTAAATTATAAATCTCATAAGAAGTTTCAGTGAGCAGCTTCGAACAGCATTAATATATATTTATATCGACTTTTATTTAAAAAAACGGTAAATTCGTTTTAAAGAACTTAAACTTTGACATTGCACTTAAACCTAATACAATTAAAGGGAAGAAACACGTGAATAAAGAGAAAAAAGTCAATTTTTGGAAATAATATACACTAAAAAATTTTGTTGCGTGTTGCACCAACAAAAAGTGCAAACAATTACTAAATGCACCAAACAATTATGCAAAGTCTTGCATACTGCAAAGTATGGAGCTTAATTTTACTATACTTTGGTGCAGCATCCTCAAGTTAGCACCAATGTATAGTAAAATTAAGCGCCATCAGTTCTAGCCAGCAAAAATGAACCATTTTATCGTGCAACATAATACTTATTTTTTTTACAGTGTAGGATAACATTTTTATAAAAAAATTCTGCAAATAACTATAAAATGGAGTATGCCATTTTGAGATAAATTTGAAATGTATAATCATGTGCAAATTTCATATTTTGCAAATTCTCCTTACAAGGTTGCTTGCCTATGACCAATTTAACAAATTTTCTATCTAATGGAACGTTTCATTTATCGCTATTAAATGTAAATAATAATAATTAAAAAAAAAACTACTTCTGATTTTTTTTAATCTTTGCACAAATTAAAAATTTAGCTGATCAGTTTATTTGCTAGAAAAAAAGGCTGCTTAAGATGTTAATTTAGTAACAAATAAATAAATAAATGATGATAATAATACGTTTGATGTTTTTAATCATGCACAAATTAAAAATTTGGCTGATCAGTATACTTACAGGAGAAAAGTGCTCATGAATTCATTAAAAATCTTTAAGTGCAGATGTTAATTTAGTAATAAAATAATAAATAATAATAATAATAAATGTTTTAAAAAACGCCACATTTTGAAAAATAAAAATTAACACAGGCAAAAATTAAAATTTTACTCAAATGAAAAGTTAACTTAAAAAAATCAAAATCATGATTAAAATTTCCATTAACTAGCAAATTAAGATAAAAGCAGAAAAGATACATGATTTCGCTA
Organism: Octonoba sinensis; assembly: GCA_038502835.1. Classification (NCBI taxonomy): domain Eukaryota; kingdom Metazoa; phylum Arthropoda; class Arachnida; order Araneae; family Uloboridae; genus Octonoba; species Octonoba sinensis. Next base: position 95,001,041 of record CM076604.1, on the reverse strand, counting down.
TTTGTACAACTGATATTTCGACTTATAATGAAATATTTCGTAATAATCTTTGACTATCGAAGAACAGGTGAACATAAAAAAATAGCAGGGTGCAAGTTTTGAAATATATATCAATGCTTTACAATCCCGTAACACATTACACTTTTACATTTTGCTCTTTAATAAAACGTTTTATTGGAAAAAAAAGAACTTACTTGCTTTATAAAGATGTAAGACTAAAATTATCGCAATGAGTGCAAGACTCTTCATTATCGCTTTCCTATCAAACGAAGTGCTTAATATGCTGTGAAATCATGCCGAAATTTACATTTATCGGTGGGAATTGATGTTTTTGGATGATCAGTTGAGATTAACCTCAAAAATGGACACCCTCTTTTCCCGAAATTTCCACTTTTAACCATTATTTGACCAGCCTTGTTGTTGGAATGAAAAATACATTTTCTGTTCGGAAAAGAACTTTCTATTTGATTGAAGTAAGCAGCAGGATTTGATTGCACATGAGGCTGAAGACATACATCTTCTATGATAAGGTATATTATGTAGATTTCTTTCATGGCTTTGGAATTAATTTTCTAAAAATTATTTCAATAACAGCCGCTTAATAGTCAACAGGTTGCGAATATTAGAATATTAACCCCGGTGAAAATGTGCATTTTACATTCATAATTCCTCCAAATTGCATATAATTTTTTAAAAGTGGATATAATAAAATGGGACTCGGAGTTTTTGAATATTTAGTAAACCATCATTATGATGTACTATACTAGTTACATGAACAGCAATTTAGTTCATCGCTCATCAATTTAAATGTCTGATGCATCCAGATTTTTTTCTTGTAGTCGCTTTATGCAGTTTAGAACTTTTTCATGCTTACCCGTGCTCCCACTTGTACGTTCGATAAAAGTTTTACTTCCTAAGTTTATAATCTTTTGGGAATTTCTAAATTAGTTAAATTTTTAATTAATCTGAAAGTAACTTCAATAAGCAAAGAAATTGTTCACTCAGGTTGCGACATCATTTCAGTTCGCTTTTTACCTGTGATTCCCAACTGAGAAAAAAGTTCAGTTATTAGATGAAAGATCAAATTTAGAAAAGTAGACCCAGTACTCTTTATGCCAACTATGAATGTAAAATGAAATATGTTAAGAAGAGGGTTGGTGGGAACAGTATTTGCCATGAGGGGAAGAGTACAGGTACGCTTTAAAATGGCCTGCCGAAGTTTTGAAAGAATTTAATTGGCATTGCATTCACTTACTTCTTATCTATATCCTTATGAAACCTAATTGTAAACTTACTACAATGTGCCAAAAAATATGCTAAGCATGTTTTTGGTCTTTTTTCGTGGGATGTTTCGCATATTTCGACTGTTCTTAGATATAATTAAATGTGATAAACAGTTTTATGGTTTATTTTCTCGTTATAAAGGTTTTTCTCGTATATTTAAATAACCTTACAAATGTTCCAAATACATTTTGAAAAACTTGTGCAGAATACGGAAAATAGCAACTCGAAGCAATCTGAACTGGCGCAAAACTCTCTACACGTCGTCGCATGAAGGTTTCCACACCGCGAGCAAAAATGTTCACTTCCAACTATGATTAGAAATGAATTTGTGATAGAAGTTTTTGGTTAAAATTATATATTCGGGTGATTTTCAAATTTGTTGACGGATTGGGTTGAACACAATCTGAAAATTTTTGTTGCATCAAACAAAAGAACTTGCCTGCGCATGAATTTCTTATAGTTTACTGCATTCTGAGCAGGTGGTTTTTTTCGAGTTAATCAATTTTTATTTAGATATTTCAAAAAGTGTCTTGACAAGTAATGGTTTTTCTCATGAGTGTTACCGTTATTAAACATTTTGTAAAATAATCCTTATCAATAATTAATCTAAAAATTCTTGTGTAGGTAACCTTAAATACTTTGTAATAAGTAAAAATAGCATTAAAATTTAGTTATTTAAAATGTTTAAACTATTTTAATAGCACTTTATCTCAGTCGTGTTACTTTGTTTCTTAAATGAAAGATATAACTTTCCATAAAAATGTATTTTATTAAAAATTAAATGTTTTCACTGCAGATATAAGAAGTAACTAGATAGCCTTAATTAGCAAACCATTTTTTAATTCTTAACTGACAAATACATTAATGCAATGCTAATTTTTAGCTACAATAACATTCATGAGAGATGGTAGCACTCATGAGACAAACAAACAATTCTCTTGAAATTATGCACCAAAAATAACAATAGTAATAAAAATAACAATAATTATAAAAAGAGAGACCAAAATTGAATTTTTTTTTACCCCATTAAATGCTATGTTACATTTAAAATGTTATAAAACATCACTACTCTCATGATTCTGATCCAGAAATTTATGTTTTTAGACAGAACTAATAAAAAATTAACTTCAGTTTTAAAGGAGGCAGTAAAAATATCGAAATAAATAGTTCTAATTCTGCAAACCATATCTTTAGATTAAGTAAAGTGAAGGTAAAATGCTTGCAACACATCACTTTCTTATTTACATAAAGTAACCACTGGCATACCCGAACAAATGTTTATTCTTTTACTTATTTATTTATTTGCCCCCCCCCCCTCAAATTCCTTGTTACAAGTACGTTTGTTTTTCTTTATTTACGCCTTAAGAATCAAATATATCTTAAACAAAACACAACCAAATCATATCTGCCAACGTTACAATTTTGTGTCAGGCTGTTTCTTTTAAAGTATATATATATATATATATATATATATATAACATTGAAAACTAAATAACTTTTTTAGACCCCTTTTTGAATTCTGTTTCATTTTTGAAACATAGATATTTTTTTATATGTCCCTCAGCCCGGGAAACTAACGCGGGAAAGATTATGTAATGTGAACTAAAAATAGTTTTGCAGAAGAACAAATAGAAAAATCTGAGCATCATCACGTGACATGTAGTTCGAGACTACATGTCGAGTCGTAAAAGGCTCTCGCAAGCTTTTCGCCCGTGAATTCTCAATGTAAATTTTGTATATAGAGGAGTAGGGATTCATGATGTAAATATTCTTGTAAAAACGTTGATGTTGGTGTTCGTCTTTGTATTGTTTTGAATGTGGATTTCTTAAGATGAAACTCAAATAAACCAAGGATTTAAATAGACTCTGGTCACGACTGTTTTATACGATGGCTTCATAGACGGACATTCGATAAAATGAAATGCTGATGTAACCGCCATGTTACATATATATATATATATATATATATATATATATATGTAAGTAATAAAATATATCCTTGAATAAAAAACTAATATCAGCTTGAGTTAAAGCTCATAAAATATCTATATCTGTAAATTCCTTTATTATTTGGTTGTTTTCAATCATGATTGTAAGTTCCTTCTCTTTCCAAGTAACACTTATAAGTGGGTAACACTCATGAGATTTATTAAAAAATTCTTCACTAAAAAAAAATCTTACTGTTCCTGAAAATTTTATTGCACCGATTTATTCCTCTACAAGAAATACACTATTATTAAATTGCAATAGGGGGGGAGGAATAAATAGGTAACACTCCTGAGAAGTAATAAAAATACTCATAATGTTGAATTGTATGTTCCACTATAGAACAGTAAAGGAATACAACTAACCCATTCTAGATGGTACGAGGTAAAAGGAAACATATGAGGGTTCCCTACCACAGAAAATAATTACAATATTTAAATATTTTGAAAATTAAATGATAGCAAATTTCTCGAGGTAACTCATGAGCTGCATGTCCGGACAAAAACGTTTTTTAAATTTTAAAATATTAGATAAACATTTCAGTAAAATCACTTGCATTTTTGTTAAGTAAACACATATTACTTCATGGTTTAAATCATATTGAATAAAAAATTTACTTGGAATGATAAAAAACACTCTTTTTCTGTGAATTGTTTGCTCCGGACACGCAATTTTCCATTACTTTCCAACTAAAATATTAGGAGAAGCCTACTAGTTAACAACTTAGAAAAAAATGTAATGACTGCATCGAATTAAGTATGAAATGATGCTTTCCTACAGGTTTTCACAATGGCAGAATAATAGTTTTATCGACATGAAATTCAGATCTTACGGTCCGATTTCAGACTGCGGACATCAGACTCTCAATCTTTTTGAAAATCACCCATATATATATGTGTGTGTGTGTGTGTGTGTGGGTGTGTGTTTGTGTGTGTTTTCAAAGTGATTGACATTTTCAATTATTTGCTTTCTCTAAATTTTTCTGACGAGCAAAGTACTGCCATCTCTTAGTTCATTGTAGGTGATAGCGATAGGATAAAATTATGTGTAAGATTTCATGCAAGACATAACGCACCTGCTCTTGTCAAGGCACGAGGAAGAATTGTGCAGCATGAGGACTTGAAAACATTTTGCATTTCGTCAATTGCATATACTTGATAGGTTCAGACCTATTTGAAAAATAATGATCAGATGTTTTCATGCTGGTAATTTAATTTAAATTTTTAATGTATTTTAATTTGTGAAAAAAAAAGCAGCTAGGATTAACACAGAGAACCTCATGAACTGAATGAAACATTGTATAGTATATTTTTGGAACGCAGAAATATGCTGTTGTTGGCGAGATAAACATCAAACCGTTAGCGTAAAGCGAAAAGCATGCTTATTGCATACGCATACACAGAGTGCATGCGGTTCAACCATTAATAAAAAAGCAGAATTTATTTTAAGTTCCTGTGTAAACCCAATTTTTCAATGTTTCCACTTATTTTATATTATTTTAAATAAATATTGCTCTTCAAAATATGATCTGTGACGCAACGTTTGAATTTTATAAGTATCCGTTCAAAATAAAATACAAAATATCATTAATTTATGCGTAATTTGTTTTGTAGTTATTGCACAAAAAAAGGAGCAAATTTGCTGTCTACAAAATATAATTCTGAATGTTACTATACTTTCGTGCAACAGCGAAAGTAAGAACTAAAATATGTTAAAATTAAGCACCATTCTTTACAGTGTTGCCAGGTTTGAACACGTAACTCGAAGAGCGGCATCGATGTGCTTCTTACATCTACGACACAGGCTACACGCAAGCTACCGAAGACATTAACAAGTTAATTAAACAAGTTAGCGCACCGTTAAAACTGGTATCCCTCTCAAATGCTGGGATAACTAGTTGCTGAAGGATATCGGATAAAAATGATAGAGCAAGTTGATGGTGCATTTTAAGAGACATGTCATAATTTAAGAAATATATAGATTTATCTTTTTTAATCCAAAGGAAAAAAAATTACCTTTCCTTGAAATTCACTATTTTATTAAAATAATTTTTAAAAGACATCTTAGCACTTAATGCTTAATTTTTCGCTACAACTGTATCATCACATTTTTTCGATTGCAACCGAAGAACTAAACTCTGTAGATATGTTTTCTTCACAGTACGACCACCATAGCAGGGAAGAAAACTTGCTGCTCCCTGGTATCAAAGAACAACTGAGAGTTGATTAACAACTTAAAATTTAATTCCTTAATATTTTTTCTATTGAAGGGAGGGGGCGGAGGGGAGTAGCCCGTAGCTCATAGAGGAATTTCAAAACGGTACGTTTCTCAGTGTCCTCAGAAGTTAGCCGAACACTGACATAAATTGTAGAATTTTCTGCAAAGCGACAGACATGGAATTATTGATTTTTTTTTTACCTTACTTTAAAAATAAGAGATTACCAATTTGCACTTTTCCTTTTTTTACCTCATTAATGCAACGAAACGATTCGATTAATTAATAATTATATGTGATTCGAAAAAGGTCACGTATCTTTGTTTAACAGTATTTCTCCATTTTTTAAAAATCTTTTATAGAAATCTAAAAGGATTAACTCGATATTTTATTAATTAAATTACTTGCGGTTAAATGAATGATTAGCTACGAAACTTCTTGCTTAACGCAAGTATTTGCTGCAAGGGAATTTATGTTATTCCAACATTAATAGCAGTTTTAATAAGAGATGTAAATAAGGTCTGCTATTAAAGATAAAATTTATTCAGTGTCAATAATATTATTTTTAAAAAATACCCTTCATATCGGCAAAAAAATATTCCAGTTTAGTATCTATTCAAAATGAAATATTCTAAATTAATGATGAAGTTAGAGCAAAGTTTGACACCATATTTATTACATAAACTCATGTAATACGTGAGCGAATGAAAACCAGTGTTATCGGGGCCCTTCATGCTCACTCTGTTTAGACAAATATAGGTGAACAACATGGTTGGTCGTTGGTTACAATCAAAGTATATTCCTATTAATATTTTCTGCAAATCTTACGCTTTTGTGAAGTTCCTTTAGTGGTGAATAGCAATGGTCACAAATAGTATATTTTCATTAAATTCATCTTTCGTTGTTGTTGTTTTTCCAAAAACATTTTAACATACTTGAATCCTTCCTGTGCTGTTTTAAATGTTAATCACAATGGGAAAGATATCAACACATTCATTCACAATTATTGCGATTAACTTATTTTCAAAGTGGGATAAATTCAATAATAAAAGTAATTATATGTTTGTAATGAAGGGACAAAAAAAACAGCAGTGATACTAAATAAAGAAGCCTGTTTTGATTTTCCAGTTAGTTTATTAATTCAATGTAAATAATTGAATTCAGGAATCAGAACATGGACCCGGATAATGTCCGGTGTTTTTATTAACAATTTCTTCACAAGTTTCGTGTACATAATCTTTTTAGTGTCTGTGCACAATCCACCAATTGCGCTGGAGCGCAATGTCCTATGTATACTTAACATCATATTTCTATTCAAAACAATTCGAATAAGTTTCCTAGCTTCGTATTTTTCTCAAGGTTTACATCCATAGTAACGCATGATGTACGCTCTACTTCAGCATTGCTGTGGCTCAACTAGGCAAGTTGATAGGTAGTTGATAAAACATGGCTGAAATAAAGGTTTATTGCATAAACTCACGTAATACTTTAAATGAAAACCAGTGTTATGAGGGCACTTCATGCTCGCTCTCTTAATCAAATATAAGTAAACAAGACGGCCGATCATTGAGTTGTAACCAAAGTATATTCCTATCAACATTTTCTGCAAATCATACGCTTTTGTGAAGTTTCTTTAATGATGCATAACAATGGTTACAAGTAGTATATTTTCATTGAATTCATCTCTTTCGTGGTTGTTTATCCAAAGATTTTGTAGCATACTTGAATCCTTCCTGAGCTGTTTTAAATGTTAATCACAATTGGAAAGATATCAACACATTCATTAACAAGTATTATGATTAACGTATTTTCAAAATGGGATAAATTTAATAATAAAGATAATATTTATATGTTTGTAATGAAGTGAAACAAAAAGCATGAGTGTAACCAAAAATAAAGCCTGTTTTGGAAAGTATGATTCTTCAGTTCGTTTTTTCACTCATGTAAATAATTAAATTCAGGAATCAAAATATAGACCCGGATAATATCCGGTGCTTTTATTAACAACTTCTTCACAAGTTTCATGTACATAATATCTTTAGTTGGTGCTTACAAACTACAATTAGTGCGGGGACGCAACGTCCTATATATATTTAATATCATAATTCTATTCAAAACAATTCCAATAAGTTTCCTAGCTTCGTATTTTTCTCGAGGTTTACATCTATAGTAACGCATGATGTACGCTTTACCTCAGCACTGCTGTGGCGCAACTTTGCAAGTTGCGAGGAAGGTGATGATACAAGGCTGAAATAAACAAGAATGAATTATTTTAAAAAATGCAAAAAAAATAATGTTAGAGAACATTTTAACGACAAAGCAAAAACGGTAGGCATTTTTTTTTTTTTTATTAATGTTCCAAAGTGCATCGATTAAGGCTCATTCAATGACCAGAAAAAAAAGGAGTTTAATAGATTTACTTTTATTAATTACAAGCTTTGTTTTTTCTTCATACATTTTATAATGTTTAAAAAGTACTATACGTAAAAATGTATAAAATATAGTGAGCGGAGCATATAACAAGAAAATCAGTAGTTATTTCTTAGAGAAAATGAGGATTTGACGAGATATTTTGGCTTTTTAAGAACCTCAGTTCCAAAAAGTGGACAGGCTTTGGTTAATCTCTTGTCTCCTAGAAATAGACTAAAAAATTGTTTTCCAAATTGCAACGGAAAATTTGTGGGAGCTTGGGAACCCTTCCCCTTATGTCAATAATAAACTTAGCTTAAATAAGTACGCTTTTAGTATTTCAATTTGTAAAAAATACAGGAAGAGAGCTGCAGCCCACCTTCCGCTAAACGTCTCGAAGGACAGCCTTTGCAAGCAACTTTAGGACTTCGATTTCGACTAATTTCCCAGGAAGAACCCTCTTTCCTAATGTTACCAAACATAGCGGAAAATTGAGTTTTTCGAATTTCAATTTCGAAAAACTTCTATGGAAGAGCTTTCTCCCTCTTTCTTCCTATTACATAACTAAAGACTACTTAAAATTGCTTTTAAGTACTTCAATGTCGAAAACCATTTTATGCGGAGGGGGTGAAAGGCACGATTTTCAACCGCCACCCCCTTGACTGGACTATTAATCCGCCCTTCTGCACTAGGTCTGCAATGGTTGAGGACCAATACTGCAGCCCGTTGGAAAGAAGAAATAACTGATGCAAATGACGTTTTTCTTTTTTTTAAGCGGAGATTAATTATTGTATTTTATTAAAACGCATATTTCACGCTTACATGATTTTTTTTCGAGAGGGGTAAGCTTTTCCACAGGGTGCCACTATCACTACCCGCCCCGGGTGTCACCCATGCTAGCTACGCCACTGCATTCTATACAATGTTAACATTCTTCAAATAAAGCCTCCACTGACTTTTTTTTTATTTCATCAAATTGCCCCCCCCCCCCCCTACATATACATAGTTCAGCATCTCTTGGCCGCAGCTTTTGCTTTTCTTGAATAGGTTAAGGATGATCAGTAACTGTTAGATTTTTCAGATGATCTTTGCTAAATGTCTTTGTCTGATCAATTTATCAATTCCCCATTTAGCATACTTTAATTTATGGCAGTTAAAATTTCACATTTAAAATTATATAAATTAAAATTTCTGATTTGATTTCAAAATATATATTTATGTATAAAGCTACTAATACACTTATCTTTTAATTTTTGTGTCACAATTTACTCTTTTTACTGATTTAAATAAACATTTATGAAATGACATTTATGTTTTTGAATCCAGACTCGGAAAGAATATACTGCTATCTATCAGAGTAAAAAAAAAAGTTATGTAAAAGTTTTGATGATGTGATAAAGATAAATATGCCACATGATAAATAAATATAGATCAATAAATATAGGTTATTAGTGATAGATTGAAATAATTTCATACCTAATTCAAGGTAGATATACATTTGTGGAAAACAACATAGGCTGAAATAAGTTTTTTATCGGCTCAGAAGTGTCTTAAAAGGTAACCTTCGGCGGCTTGCTTGGGACAAAAAACAAGTTACGCTATTTTAACTCTTTGCACCGGCAGCGCCGTTGCGGGTACCGCTAGTACAATATAGGGCTAATTTCGCTCCTTACAAGAGTGGTTAACTTGGACAGGTGGTCAACTTTGCAGGTGTTACTATATATATAATATATATATATATATATATATAATATGAGCAATTTAGTTTAAATTAAAACTAATTTAAGCATGGAATACAACTTTCAGCATATGTGCTTCACCACTAACTGTCCAGTACTTCGCCCTCTTCCTGAAATTAGTCCAGTACTTCGCCCTCTTCCTGAAATTAGTCCAGTACTTCGCCCTCTTCCTGAAATTATCAATTTTCTTTTCACATATTGGCAAATCAAAGCGGTGGGAATTGGCTCCTATTATGATGGAAATGTGGAAAGCTCGACATATTTTCTTAATTTTTAACTAATTCAACGGAAAAGTTGAAACGAAATTCTTAAAAATGTAATTCAAGTTTTACTTACGAAAAATGCGAGACTGCGCAGCTCCCGTTTTCTTTCAGCTATTGTCAGCTCGTCAGAAATATCAGTAGTCAAAGCTGGCTGAAATGGAGCACAAAACAATGTTACTCACTACAAAAAAAAAAAACAAGAAGTTACGTCTAGAACTGTACGAGCCTACTTTCCCGTATATACCAACTTCTCTCTCTCTCTCTCTCTCTCTCTCTCTCTCTCTCTCTCTCCCCAGCTTTAGTTCTTGATTACTTCAAATATACTCTTTTTAACGGCTAATACATATGAATTCACTCACTCATTCATTCTTTCATGTATTCATTCATTCTTTTTCTCATTCATGTACTTATTCACTCATTTGTTCACTCATTTAATTTGTCATTTATTTATTTCATTATTTCTTCACTCATTCATTCATTCATCCCCTCACTCGTTCATTTATCATTCACTTTTTCGAAAATATCCTTATGAATTCCGACAAAAAAATTTCATGGAGAAATAGGCTCGTTTAGTTCTGGTTGAATTCTGTATATGTACATGTTCTACGTCATAACATCTTTCCTTTAAAGTTTGTTGCAAGCAAATCAGTCAGTTAGATCATGAATTATATGGGATTGAAATTTCCCTGTAGGCGCTATGTTAGGTTTTTAAGCTGAATAATGAACAGAAATTGTTCAAAGCAAAAAAAATTTCACGCCGAGAGCTTTTTCCAATAAGTTTGTCCATAGGAGCTTGGATCTTACCCCCAGAGTTTACATAATTCCTCACATGTGCTAATGTTAAATTTTTAGAGCCGTTCAAAAGTGAACGAAAAACTGTTCAGATCGAAAAGTAAAATATGGAAATGAGACGTATTCGCCGAGATCTTTCGAAAGCAAAAAAAAAAAATTTTTGGAATCTTTTAAAGATATTTTCACAATACATTAAGCCTTTTTTCATACTTTTCTTACTTATTCATTTTACCATTTTACGCAATACATCTGTTGCTGCTTCTCGACACTAGAACTTTAAAACGTTAATTTTAATGATAATGCAAATTGCATATAACGGTATATGTATATATATATATACTGAATATTTGCAAATAAAAAATAAAAGTAAATGATTTATTTATTTGCAACATATGATATTATTTCAATTATTTGTTAAACTGTTATATGTTATTTTTGGTGGGAAACTTAAGTGGAACTTTTCTTTCTTTTTAAGGATATTTTTCCGATACATTAAATCTTCTTTCATGCTTTATTATTATTTTTTTTACTTTCACGGGAAAGTAGGCTAAAAAAGGAAAATGACAAGAGAGATTAAAGGCATTTAACATAATTCATTAACAAATCTTAAAACACTGGCTTTTCCCCCCTTCTTCGTGTTTTTTTTTTTTTTTTTTTTTTTTCGTGTGCTCAAGGATTAACTCAACATATCAATCAGTGTTTTGCTCAAGGATTAACTTAGCATATCAATGTTTTGCTCCCCTTGCATATCCACATTTCCCAGTCATTTTATCTCTAACCCGTGTACTACAAAATGTCCATGTGTGTAATACATCCCCTTCAATGTACAGCGCATTGAGAATATTCTGATTTGATAAGAGCATTACAGTCAATGTGTCAAAATGAGACACAATTTTAGATAAGTTTGTCTACTTAAGGTGTATTTGACCACATTTATGGCGCATTCGCATGTAAGGGGGAAAATGTTATGTATGCTTATTATTTTGATGTTAAACTAACTTTTTTTTAGAAAAAAAATGAGTTTTTAACTAAAATATAAGAATATATTTTCAATAGCAGTATTTTTTAGGTCCTATGTGTCACAATTATTGCAGTTTAGTTTAAATGAAACATCTAAAGAGAGTAAATGTGACATTACATTTGATGAATCTCAGTGAATCTACTTTTATTAATTTACGTTGCCATCGGATCTTGAAATATGGTATAATATAATGAAATAACATGTCTAGCATTCATCTTTAAAATACTGCTCTTTGACAAGTATTATAAGCCTAGTATTATTTTGAACAGCATTTTGTTGTTCAAAATAATTTAAACAACACTTTTAAGAAAAAGTGTTGTTTAAATTAATTTGTGACTTCTTTTTTGCATTCAGTTAGGGTATTTTTTTTTTTTTTTTTTAATCTTATCACTATGTTAAAATGTAATGTATTTTCCCCGAAATGTCCTCCTTCTGCCCTTAATGCCTTTATTGCCGCTCGTCTAGTTAAAAGAGAAAGTTTCTTTTCATCAATTTTCGGTAGACTGATTTTAAATTTTAATGTCATTTTTACCTCAGTTGTATGATTTTTCTTACGTAATTTTCAATTAATTTTACATTTATGTAAAATCAAGCTACTTTTCTGTTTCGGGGGGCGACGAACTTCAGTCGTTGGTACTGCATTAAGATTGAAAGTATAGTTTGGATTCGTCTGACGGAACGATAAAGTACCGATATGACCGATATGGTGAAGTATGATATTGTTTACACTTTTCTTAGGTCAGGCAAGCCTCGTCATTTGCAGCTATTATTATTGACGCCAAACATTTGGTGGCTTGAAAAAAAAAACCTCATAGCAATCGTTAGATAAGTTTTATTCCATCTGCATTATTTGGCGCTCTTATGTTTCGCAAACATTATAGGCTGGTTTTATCTTAAAATTAAAAGAGTCTTTTTGTTTTAACGATATTTATGTATGAATAGGCAAAGATAAATCAGTTAAGAACCATTTTTTCCTTTGTTTTTCAACCGATTTTCTTGCTTTTTTGTTTTAGTTTAGTAGCTATCGTCGAGTTTTAGTGATATCAATTTAAAAATTTTTGAAACAGTTCATTATTAGCAAACTATTTACCCTTTTCTTCTGCCAGGCAAACCTCGTTTATGATTGTAATGTTATATTGTTATAGATAGAGATGGCAACATGTCTTGGTTGAGTAATTTATTAGGTAATGAATAAAAAAACTCATTGTTAAAAGGAGTTTTTGTTATTAAGCAACACTATTAAAATCAAGCACACATAATAAAAATTTGAGTGAAAGCTTCTCTGAAAAAATGGTAAGAAAAAAAGAGAAAAGTTCTATTCAACTGCCACTCAGTTTAGTACGAAATCGCCAGAAGTACAAGCGGCTACATTTATGAATGCAATTGACAAATGTACAATTTCCCTTTTCTTCTATCAGGCAAGCCTCCTTTATAATTGTAATGTTGTATTGTTGTAGCAGGTGGGAACATGTCTTGGTTGAGTAAATTATTAGGTAATGAATATAAAACTCATTGTTAAAAAGAGAGTCACAAATAATCTCCGTTTCACCGAGTCAGTAAGGACACGATGAAAGTAGTGGTATTTCACTGTCGGATCAATTCCACCTAAATAGGTGGCCCCTATTTAGGTGGCATTGGTAGGACGCGGAGCGACCTCCCACTTTACTACACCGCTCCATCTCTCTTACAGATTTTTTTCCAAGCTCGTTCCTTAAAATATCTTTTTTGGTTATGGTGTTTTGTAAATCATTGTGCTGGCGATAATGATAAGTTGGCTTTAAGGGGGGAGATACGTGTAAAAATCTCAAAAAATTAAAAATAAAATTCCTTCATAAATCGATTCTATAACTATTCAATAATATACCCTGAAAATTTCAAAGCAAAATTCTAAGTCGTTTAAAAGTTCTAAGCATTTGAGCGAGCGCCCCTTTTGGAGCAGTTGAGCAGGTAGTCCCTCATGAATGAACTGAGGGTATTAGAGAACGTTAGCAGATGTCCTTTTATTTCTTTTAACAATTGAGACCTCGTATATAAATTTCCATAAGTATTAGTATCTATAAGTATAAGAAAAAATTGATTCATTACTGCCTGAAATTTACGTTCAAACTTTTTTTTCAAACGCGTTTTTCTCGAAACTACTTTTTTCGAATTTGCGTACACTCTAGCTCGCAGAGTTTTTGATCAACCCTTATCAAATTTAGCGCACATTTTCTTTATATATACTCGCTTTAGTTGAACTAGAATCATAAATATATCTTTATTTTTACTTTTTTTATTGTAAAAAAAGAACAGAACAAGAAGTTCCGTCTAGAACTATACGAGCCTACTTTCCCGTATACACCGAATTCAAATTTATAATCTAACTATCTCTCTCTCTGTCTTTCTCGTTTAGCTTTAGTTCTTAATTGTTTCAAATGTACCTTGTTCAACGGTTAATACATATTCATTCAATCATTCATTTATTAAGTCGTTCATGTATTTATTCACTCATTTATTCATTCATTCTTTTGCTTATTCATTAAATCATTCATTAATTCAAAAATATTCTTGAAAATCCCGATCAAAAAATTTCATAGGAAAATAGGCTCGTTAGTTCTGGATAAACTTTCTATTTGTACATGTTCTGCGTCATAAGAGCTTTGCGATAAAGTTTGTTCCAAGCAAATCGGTCCGTTAGATCAGAAATTATATAGGATTGAAATTTCCCCTAGTCGGTATGTTAATTTTTTTTAACTGTTCAAAAATGAACAAAAATTGTTCAAATCAATATTTCACGCCAAGGACTTCTTCCAGTGAGCTTGTTCATGGGAACTTGGATCTTGTACCCAGAGTTTACATAATTTGCTTCATTTTCAACCATAGGCGATAATGCTTAAAATTTTTGAACTGTTCAAAATTGAAAAAAACATTGTTCAAATCAAAAAATAAAATATGGAAATGAGATGTCCTCGCTGAGATCTTTCGAATGCAGAAAGAATTTTTCGGATCGAACAATCCGTTCGAAAGTTATTAGGGGGGGACAGACCGACAGACAGACAGACAGACAGACAGACAGACCGACAGACACACTTTTTCCCCCATCTCAAAACCCTACTTTCAATTTTTTTTTTTTTTTTTATCTTTATTTAATTATTTAACTTATTTTTGCCTTTTCTTGATTTCTAACGATATTTTCTCGATACATTAAGCCTTCTTTCATGATTTATTATTATTTTTTTTTTTTTTACTTTTACGGGAAAGTAGGCTAAAAAACGGTTAAAAATCGTAATTAATTTTCCCATTCTAAAAAAAAATAGAAATGTTTAATTTTTTGTGATGATTTTAGTTTAACTAGAAGAGACACTTAGAAAAAAAAGTAGATTTAAAAAAAAAATGATTTCAGATAAAAATTGTGACCTCCAGGATGTATGCAAACTGCCGACCCGGGTGGCAACTTACAGTGTTTTACTTATAGTGTACACCGGGGTTTTTCAAGAAAAATGTTTGAAAATTTCAGGAGATGTTCTCCAATATATCTATAAAATAATCTCAAAATTTCAATAAAATATATTTATTCTTTATACGTTAAAAAAATTCATGGAAATTGCTCTTAATACGTCGTTTTATACGTATTTCCCCACTTAAGTGAGAATGATCAAAATAAACTCGGAGTCATAGTCGCCAAATTTGATGTATAATACTTACGTAATTAGTAATAGAAATATAATTTCACGTTAATTTAAAGCACAAATGAGCAATTAAAACGCAGACATATGTTTCGGGATTGCTTGGAATCCCTTTTTCAATGCGACAGGGAGCTTCTAGATGCAAAACATCCAAAGGAAGCCAATCCAAATGAAGCTTACATAATTATCTAAATAACATAATATTTTTAATGCTAATTTTAATTACTACGGTCGAATTTCGACTGTTGAGCGAACTCTAGTAGATATAAAGGTGTTTAAAAAATTATCCAAACAATTGAGGGTGTTACCTCCTGAACTGGAAAAATAACAATTACGTTTGATTTCAACTCATGGGCTTAATTTTCTTTAATCATATGCTCCTTATCAATGGTTCACGTAATTTCATTGTTATGCTTTTTATCTTCGCTATAGATGGCAGCAGGATTTGGGGCTTTTTAACTTCCATTCTCTCAAAGTGAAAAACAACAACAGGCTGAACATTTAGTAATACAGAGACGCTTTGACTTAATAACTTGATAACATTTCGCACTGATGAATTTTGAGAACATTTGAGGAGCTTGTTAATGCATTATTTTTATGCAATGAAAAATGCCTCTACAGAAAACAGTTCAATGGTCCGAAAAGTTTTGCATTTAGTCTCTAAAATACAGCTGTTTCATTCTGTGGCATTTATGTATTTTTCTTGGAATAAGCTTGGAGGTAAAATCTCCTTTACAGGTTGTCACATGTCAAAAGGTACACTGTTAGAAATTTCATCATGAAATTACGGTTAAATAACCCGCAGCAGTCTGTCCATCTCATTCACCTTTAAATTTACGGTTTGGAACATTTTTCTATCTTTACGGGACCTAAACCATTTCCAATCAGCTTGGTTAAAAAGCCGCAAATACAAAAGTTTATGGTTTTATAATCGTTTAAAAATGGTTTCAAAACAAAATTTTTACCGTTTTTGAACCCTTTCGAGGCGTAGAACCGTAAACGAAGCTTGCGGGATACGAACCCGGGTGTATGGCATAACAACCTTGCGCTGTAGTCATTTGGCCATCTACACTACTTAAAGCGGACGTTTATTTATCAATAAATCTTCTTTTCCAACAGGCAAACTGCCTTATAATTGAGATTTCAGTTTTAGATTGGATCCTAAGTCATTTTTGGTCTAAATTTACTGTATATTGACGAAAATCATTTTATTTGCTGCAAAAATTAAAATTCAAACAAGGTTCAGCAGCTCAAATTATAGGTTCGCTTATTCGCAAACAGTTCGGGAATCCGATGTTTCCAATTTTTGATTTACGTGTGTATATCTTTCTGTTTAGCAACCACTGCTTAAGCCACTTTTTTTTCCTTCTTTTTTTATTTACACATGCAGATTTGAACTGATAAATCTTTATTCATATTTTAACAACAACGTACGACCGGTAAGGTTTCGCAACCAAGATGGACCCCGATTCTTACTGAGCGCTTGAAAATTACGGTTAGTTAAACGTTCTTTAGGATAAACAGAGAATAAATGATTTTTTTCACAATCAGTGGTTTGAGTACCAACTTTTTAATGGTTATTCAACCGTTGTAATTAAATGTGGTAAAATAACAATCAAATAAATGGTTATTTTACTATTTTCTTACGGAAATTTTTAACAGTGTAGGCACATTGACCTTCTAGCATTGGCATGTAAGCTCTAGGCTAAGTGGTGTTGCAAAAACTATTACTTTTGTAAATTGCGTGCTTACAAACTGCCGTGTATTCCATGCACTGTCTGAGGACTTTGGAAACTTTCATGTTGCGTTAACTGCTTCTCACAAAAAGTTAGATTTCTTACCCTAGGAGGTCATAAGTGCTGTAAGAAAAATTGGAACTTACTATTAGCTGGCCAGATAACAGGAAACCCAACACTTGTTCGCCACATTGTCTCTGAAACAGAAGAATTTGCGTGAAAAATCACAAGATTTAATATTTAGCAATACGAAGTAATCATAAAATTCCGTCAACGGATTAAATATTTGTAAATACATGTTTAAATTTTAACACAAGTGTTCTTGAACATATGTTTACACGAAATGCTACTAAAGTAAAAAAAAGGCAAAACCTTGGAAAGATATATTTAAACATGTGTTTCGGAATTACGAGGAGCCTTTTCTTCAGTGCAATAAATAGAAAAAAGAAAATATGCACGTGTGTTAGATGTCACACTTCATAAATTCATAACGTGAATTCCTAATATGAATTTAATTGACCTTTATGAATCTTTAGTTAAGGGGAATTACGAATCTTAAGGTGAGAACAATTTTAGAATCTAAAGAAAAATAGCCTGCATTGTAGGATACCATTTAGTTTTGTTTTTTTTAAAAATAACTTCACAAAATATGCTGCGATAAAAATTAAACTTCAGAAATATTAAATTATAAACTCATTATAGTAAATAAACCACACAATCTTACCATGCATGAATTTGGACCTTTACAAATCCAGTTTGAATCATTTCGCATTTGTTTTCCAAGTCCAGTACACTTTGACGATTTGTCTAATGCCAATCGAAACGACTAAAAAGAAAACAAAAATAAATCACTAAATAGTGAATTCAAATTTCACAAATTCAAGAATTTCTTCATTTTCCATACTAAGTAGAGCACGTCTTTCAAGAGTAGAGATTGCCTTTTTGCTTTCCACTTGAAATCTTTACTATTTTTCACGCTTTATAACTTCGCTTGAGTAATTAATGTATAGCAAATCATTTTTGCTTAAAATAATATGATTATTAACCGACTTCTAAAAGGAGAACGGTTCTCAATTCATACCGTATATACAAGTATGTTTTTTTTATTTGTTTTGTTTGTTTGTTTGTCCAACCATAACTTCTCACCGGATGAACCGATTTTGTTTTTTAATTGATCGAGGGTGATTTCTCATAGATTCCGTACTTTCGTTTGAGCCTATCCGTTAATTAGAAAGCAAATTATGGGCGGAAATTTCGTCATTTTTTTTCCTTGTTCATCTATAATTTTTGACTAAATGAACAGACTATAATGATTTTTTTTTTTGTTCCAAAGAGGATGGGCTCGAATATCGCTTTTTTCTTTCATTTCTTGGGAAGACTTAGCTTGATTTTGTTTGCTTCAATTTAGACTTCTCACCAAAAATAACGTATAACCGTTTAACAAATAATTGGATTATTATTACATGTTGCAAATAAACAAATTATTTACTTTTATCATTTACTTGCAAATATTCTCAAGATATTTATCTACCAACACAAGCAATTTTCATTAAAAATTAACTTTTTAACGTCTATAGTCCAGAAACAGCAACCCGTTCATCGTGTAAAATTATAAAATAAATCCTTAAGTTTTACAAACCCTTGCTTGATTTTCAACTCGGAAAATATTTACCCGTAAAACTAACCCAATTTATGTAAGAAGAAAAAAACGTGTTTTACTGTACTTGTATTTGTTAATCCGAAAATTTTAAACGTAAAACTTACCTTCGCTTTTTCAATACAGTTCATGTAACGGCAAGCAGAAAACATATTCACACACAAAACAGCATGTCAAAATAAATACAACAACGCCTGTATGGCTTCACACTACTGCAGCTGCTATCGCTGCAAATTGCAAACGAGATCAGCTGACTCCGGCGGTTGTGATGAAATATTTACAACTCAAAATTTAAAAATTTTAAGCACGGTTTCATTTTCATAGCTATCCATCTTTATGAAGATTACTGAATTTTTAAAAAGAGTGCACTGATTGTGTTAGTGGTTTATTATATAAAGTGCCGTAGTAGCCTAGTGGTTAGGATATCGGACTTCCAACCGGAAGATTGGGTGTTCGATACCCGACCCGCTGAAGAACCACCGTGTACACTTGGGGAATACGTGCATGTAAAATCCGTGGACCCTGAAGTTCCGAGGGTACCGGAGGGTGGAGAACTTACCTTCCCTTTACTATTATGTTAAAAAAAGAAGGTAGCGTATTTGTGGTGGAGCTATCTGGTGTCTTCCAAATGCATAATGAGCCAAGTCGTACTTCCACCCTTGTGGTGCTCATGCATAAACGGAAGGCACTCCTCGCCACCTTAATTCGTGGTCGCTCTGCGAAGAGGATCTTGGATACCCAAGTGGCATCAGGAACAACAACACTTATATAAGGAAATACTTTGACACGCCCTATGAACAATAGGTCCGGGGAACCAAGTTTGAGCACCACTGTTCTAAATGAATGGTCCCTTAAGAAACGATCAACCGAGGTCTTACAATATTTGCATAGGTATGTTTTTCAAATTTGCACTTTATTATGTTTTGCGTTTTTTTTTTTTTTTTCTTTACGTTAAAAAAAGATTTTCAATTACAAATTTAGTTTAAAAGATCTTATATATAAGCGGTTTATTCTGTCTGTCTGTCTGTCCGCTATATAATACCAGGCCATTTTTTGGGACCACATTTGGCACGGTTAATGTTTACGACCCGAGAAACTTATCGAGAAACTCATCGCTGCAAAAATTAAAGTTGTGACTCAATTAGTTTTTTTAAATTAATTTTTAAAAAAATTTCAATAATTTTTTTTGACCCGTTTTTTTTTTTTTTTTTTTTTTTTTTTTCATTGTTGCCGTCGTTTGCAACAGTATAATTAAAGCTGCCGTGTGAACAAACAAATCAATGCAGTTGCCATTGTTATTGTATATAACAGATATACTAATAATAATCAAAACATTTCTCCAGCATATTAAGCGAGGCTTCGCTGTATTGGCAATCTCCGTTAAAAATTAATGTATACGCGAATTTAATTTAATCCTTTCTTTCTTTTCAATGTATTTCTTTATCGTCTGCGCTTTTTCTTATTTTGCTTATTAGAGTGGCGGAGCTCTTTTTGCCCAGTTTCGTTAAAACTTTTGTTTTGAAAAGCATAATAAAATTTTGAATAAGTTATTTCGATGATAAATATATATTTTTCACAAACTGATTATATAGTAAAAAAATAAATGTATAGTAGTGTGGGGCAGTAAGAAAAGAGGCGTCA
The DNA here is from genome assembly GCA_038502835.1 of Octonoba sinensis. Classification (NCBI taxonomy): domain Eukaryota; kingdom Metazoa; phylum Arthropoda; class Arachnida; order Araneae; family Uloboridae; genus Octonoba; species Octonoba sinensis. The sequence goes on along the minus strand of CM076604.1, from coordinate 94,980,633 downwards.
TCTCCGCCTGACGTGGGTCATTCAGTTTGAATTATCAGACACCTTTCCACAAATCATTTTAATTACAATTTATAATATCTAGAACATCGGTCATTTCGTATGACCGCCGGGTTTACTAGTAAGTAAATAAATATAGTTTTAAATTTTAATTTACTTTGAGTAGAATTCAAAATGCAAATTTTTTCGACAATGAAAATAAAAAAATTCTGACAGTTAATTTCCAAAGGATTAAAATTAGTTATGTAATATTTTCTCTGCTTTCTCGTGAACTCAACGTTAATTGCAAAAATAATTTTCTAACAGCACAAAATATTCTTTTGATTTTGAAGCGTTATCGGAAACTTTATAAATGAAATGCTTCCACTAGAGCTATCTTAGAATTTATTCTGCAGTGCTTTTCATCTTATGTTTTAGCCATAGCCTAAGGCTTTAGCTGGAATGAACAAACCCTTTCAGTAGATCTCAGCAATTTTTTCGTAATCTAAGTAGTTGTAAAAATTATATATTATATTAGATTAAATGTCAAAGGGGGAGGAATGTTTTCTTCTTTCATTTTTTCTAAAATTTTTATGATGAAACACTTAACCCTGAGTGTATTAAGAAGAGCATTGAACATAATATAAGGGAGTTTCGTGTGGCAAACAAAATCTCTCTCTCTCTTTCTCAAATCATAACTACGTCTGTCTGAAGTGCCGTGAAACTCCGGCAAGATATATATTTATTTATTATCTCCGAAGCTGTTCAAGAATTCCAAAATTAAGCTGGCAGGTTTTTACAACAGCGGGCACCGACTTGTTATTAACGGTATGAAAGAAATAAAAATGCTAAAAATTTGCAATGCTAAATGTTTCTGACAATGCAGATTTTAGCTTCAAATCCATTTCTACATGTCTCGAAATCAGTTTTTGATCTCCGCATTTATTGTGCCACAAAAAAAATTCAGCATTTTTTTTTTATGAGCACATAGCATACACTTGCTGTAACGCTGTTTTTTTTTTTTTTTTTTTTTTTCATTTTTACGTTAGTATACGTCACTGATCTATTTGTGCTAAGTAACCTGTACTAGACATGTTAAGCTTTTTTTTTAATGTGTATGTAGCATAAAATTGCTATAACACATGTTTTCTGCATCTTTAATTTATTATTCGTCACTGGTCTATTTGCGCTAAGTTACCTGTACTAGACATGTTAAGTTGTTGTTTTTTTTTTTTTTTTTTTTTTTTAATGCAAAAGAAACTTTCCTTGAAAACATCGCCTTAAGAAAAAAAAATATAGAACCGTTCTATTCATTCTGATATTAACACGACTGTAAAATGTGTAAAGATCAAAAAGAAATTTCGAAAAAGGCTGAAAAACATGCTGAAAAAAGTGCCTGAAAATTTTAGGGGCACAACAATTCAAAATGAATCTATGAAGCAGTAGCGCCATCTATGTGAACATGGAAAAAGCAATATATGTAAAAACTTTAAAAAGTGTCTTTAAAGTTTAAACTGAATACCAATGCTTGAAATTATTGGCATCTGTTATAATTTGACAGTGTTCTGTTTTTCTAAAGGCTTGGTTTTTAAGCGAAAGAGGCTCTAGTTCTCACACAGACCTCCCTGCCATCCCATGCGCAGCGTGCCAGAGTTTCTCACATCCCTGCTCCGCGGACTCTTGGGGTCCACGAGCTCCTGCTAAAAAGTGAAAAATAAGTGGAAATAATCGCAGTTGAATCAATCCCAACCCTGTAGCTGTACTAGGTAAATAGCATCAATATATAACTACAATTAGTTATATATTTTCCAATTTATTTCAACTCACCCCAAAACCTGGGATATAATCAAATCCAAGGAATAACTTCCTTCATCCCATTGATTCATTCATTTGTGTCTTCAAAATACGAGTACATCACTGACACAAAGATTTGCGAAACGAGGCTTGCCAAATATTATTCCAAAATATTTTGAATTTGTCAATAAGTGTTTTACATTTTTACTTTTTGTGTAGTTAAACACATTTGTGCACTTCAGTATTGTTATTTGGGCCTTGGTAGCCTAGTGGTTAGGATGTCGGACTTCGGATCGGAGGGTCTGGGGTAGGATACCCGATCCGCTGAAAACCCACCATGTGCCCATGTAAAATCCGTGGACCCTGAAGTCCCGAGGCAGTTCCGATGGTACCGGAGGGTGGAAAATTTCCCTTTCCTTCTCTCTTAGGTCAAAAAAGGAAGGTGGCGTATTTGTGGTGGCGCCATCTTGTGTCATCCAAATACATAATGAGCCAAATCGAACTTACACCGTTGTGGTGCCCAACTAAAAACGGAAGGAGCTCCTTACTACTTGAATTCCTGGTCGCTCTGCGAAGGGTGGTTATCCAAGGGGCATAGGAAACAACAATATTGTTATTGAAAATCATTATACGTCATGGTTATACAACGCATATAAAGAATGATCTCGCTTAAACAACGCTACGAAATCCAATTAGTTCGTTATTACTAGTAAACTTGTAATCGAAATAATGTAATAACATTTATTCCTAGATATTGATTTTTGACTTAATTTTTACTACCACACAGCCTAAAATAATTATATTAAGTAATGAAAATTTGGCAACAGTTCTAAAAAATACATAGAAAAATAAGTAAATATATCGAACAGTGCGTATATATATATTAGAAAAGAAGATTTAAATGTATCATAAAAATATTTTTTAGGGGGTCTGGGAAGTTTTTATGTTTTCGGGTGGGAGTCCGTGGTGGCCTGGACTTTGAGAACCTCTGCTCTAGACATTGTTGGGATGCCTAGAGCGTATGCTCTAAAGTGTATAACTTAAAAAGGCCTGAGATGGAACATGACGTTACTTTAAAAACAGAGCATTAAAGCCTGAAGGGAAAGCTTAATATTTTGTTGGTTGCTGAAAACAGAAATGAAGCTTAATTAATGTACCATACAATTGTAATAACTTTAAATTCTTAATTTGGTGCTGGAACCAAGTAAGTTTTTATTCCTTTTTACGCTAGTTTAGAAAGTCTTTTTTCTGGATTTTGGATAAAACTTCGGGGCATGGATATTAATTCTTTCTATATACCTAAACCCACAAAATGTTTTAACTTTATTAGCATTTGTTTTATAGATGCAATAATTATAAAGTATTTATAATTCAGAATGTTACACTGCTATATTCTTCAAAAATCGAAGAATGTTTTACAAATCAATTTGTAAAATGTTCTTCGATATGCTGTCTTCATTATGTATCCTCCTACAGATGGCCTCCCAATTTTTCGTAACTTCATTTTCAATTACAGTTTTTCTGGGTGTTTTTGACACTTCACGTTTTTGGCTCTTTTTTTTTTCCAAATAGTTTTTTTTTATGAATATTAACTAGTGATTGCATATTGACTGTCTTCAAATGCGTTAATCTCCGGCACGGATTCAAAGTAAAAATCTGACACCCCTTCACAGTGCCGGATATGGGGTAGAGCGAGTTGAGCGGCAGCTCTAGGTTCCAGATGGCAAGGGGGGTCAAAAAGCCAAATGCGAAAAACAATTTCCAGCGCAAAAAAAAAAAGTTTTAATGACGCCTTTTGAGAGGCGCTGGAGCAGTGTTGCCAAACCTGCCTTTTTTAAAGCTAAATCTGACTATTTGCAACTGCTAGTCCTAACCTAGTCCATAATTAAATTACTTCCGTTTTTACACGACCCCGATGCTGCTTCAGAAGCTGAGTCTCTCGCCCACCACATGGATTAATATGAATTTTTGCTCGTTCTTGCGATTTGGTATGATTTACTATACCAAATAAATGTTGATAGCAAATCCATGCAATCACAGTCGGCAGAGTTGCTAAATGCAACGAATCTTTTACACAAATGTTGCCAATTTGTTAAGCAGTACAGGGATACTGGTTACGCATCAGCTATAATCATAGCAAAAGAAATTGCCAAGAAAACTGAAATTCCACCTGTATTTCAAAAAACAAGAAACCCAAAAAGAAATAGAATGTTTGACTACGAAAAAATCTCAAGATGAAACGCCAATAGACTCAGAACAACATTTTAAGACCACTGTGCTCTATCCTTTGATAGATACAATTGTAAATTCGCTGGAAATACGTTTTGAACAGCTGTCTAATTTTAATGCAAGTTGGAGTTTCTTATATGATATAAAGCGACCGGTCGATAAGCTTGAACTGAAGCAATCCTGTTTAAATTTGCAAAAATATGTTGATACATGATTCACACAGCGATATTTCTGGAGTAGATCTGGCTCAAGAAATACTAAGCCTGAAGCAATTCTTAGACACAGACCAAGGACAACCGAAAAATGTTCTTAATGTCTTGAACAAGAATAATTGGTGCAATTTGTTTCCAAACACTTGGACTGCCCTTCGGATACTAGAAACTATTCCAGCAATTGTCGCAAAAGGTGAGCCAAGTTTTAGTAAAACTTAAACTGATAAAAACCTACCTAAGATCGACCCTAGCTCAGGAAAAATTGTCAAACCTGGCAATTTTGTCAATTGAAAGTGATATTGCTCAATCCATACCTACAAACAATTTAATCGAAAAATTTGCCAGTGTAAAAGCAAGAAAGGTAAACTTTGTAGAGATTAATGCAAATCTAGATCGACATAAGGAATATTTTCTTTTAATTAGTTATTACAATACCTACATAGGTAACAGATTTATTTAGTGACTGATTGAAATTCACACCAAATACTAATTTAATTAGATAGCAGTAAAAGCTTTCTTAATATTAAAGTGTCAATAAGTGTGGATATTTGCATTAAAAGTTGATTTTTGAAAATTTGTGATTATTATTTATTTAACATTAAACGAAGTAGAATTTACGTGAAGTGAAAGCGTCGACCAAAAGGCGCCAAAAGACAATCTCGCTCTACCCTGATCAAAGGCTAGGGCCGGCGCTGCCCCTTCAGAACCTATAAAGATGGACAGGTCGATTCGGCCAATGAAACGCTGTCATTCTTCGCCATGGTTTTATCCTAATACAATTTACTTAGACGCATCTCCGCCTCAAACCCTGTACACATAAATACTTTGATTTCAACGAATGGAATAACATACCTTATCTTCTATCAGATCTGTACATTTCTTTATCCCGCTTTCGTCACCTGAAAATAAAGAATACATTTTATTCACTACTAAGACGCTTCCTTAAAATCTCAAAAGGTAAACAAAATTAAACGTGTTTAAACTCTGTTTTTGGTACCATATTCTGCAGAGGCGATTCTGTTTCCATAAAGTTCCCAAAATCCTGCTTGAGTTAATTGCATCACATTATTTGCTCAATTCAGTTTTACGAAACTTGGCAAATCTCTTTGTGTATGTTTACAGAGTGCAGAAAAACAGAAATTTTATTCAGAAACTACTATCAAGAGACTTTATTGTGTCATTTAAAACAAGTTCTTCTTAAATTTAAAGAAACACTCAGTTTCCTTGCTGTACTTTCACAGAAATTTTTCACCATATATATATATATATATATACATATATATATATATATGGGATAGAGCTCCGAAAGTCTCCACTAACTTGAGACTGTTCACCAATGATTAACTGTAACCAATCGTGAAGCTCGCCCTTGGCTTTCTGGATCTGAGAGAAGAAAAGACGGAAGTGTGAAGTAAAGAGTGTGTTTAAGACATCTCCTAGACAGAGCTTGTGATGTGAATATTTATGTGTAATAATGTCATGTGTTTAATTAAATGTATTTTCGCGCGTCAATTCATCTTATTTCAAGTTTGAATCCCCATAATATATATATATATATATATCCCTACCGTCAATGACCGGGTACCCGGGTACCTTTTGGCGACTTTCATTGTAATTTTTATCATTTCTAATAAAGCTTTAGCAAAATCGCTTTGAATCCTCCTTATTTACATGAATCTGAATGAACCTGTTATTGCAGCTTTTTTTAGAAAATAGTATTATTGTTTTTTTCCCATGAAACTTTCTTGTACCATGATTCAATAACCAGGTACGGTAACCACTACTTTTCCCCATTTACAGGCAAAATGCACATAGTTAATTTCATGAAAAACATCATCATACATAATTGGCACACATTATGTATTAATATTATAATTCTTTATTATTATTACTATTATTCATTAGTAGTTATTATTATTATCGTGATAAAAATTAGTTTAGAAAACGTACTTTCTAGTACCTATTAATTTTTATTTTCCTTATTATCATGACAAACATAGTTACAAAGAAATATGTTCTGTACATGTTATTCAGTCTTATCGTGGTAAAGATAATTAGGAAAAACGACGTTTCAGCACATGCTTTACATCGGCATATTGACATTGAATATGCTCATCACAAACTGGGTTTCCACAAGTGTTGGGTTTACTCCGAAGCTTCTTGGGAGCAGAAACATACTATTTCGCAAACTCGCTTTCTTCCACTTGGCTCACGTACCTGAAAATCCGTGGTAGTACTAGAGCTGGACGGCATAGCAAGCAGAGGTACTATGTTTGAAGAAATTGAGAATACTTTTTACACCTGATTTGGTGGGAAAATGTCGCGTATCTTGAATACTTGTTGACCAATCCTGAATTTTTGGAAGACACAAGTTTTCGCGCAAACTGACGCAGAAATACACGGCGGCCATTCTTTTTATTGCTACGCATATCGGCATTCTCTTTATATATAATGTAAGCAGCTAAAGCAGATATGTCCAAAACGTTGAAAAAAATGAAAGAGACCATTTCCTCCGTTGTCTCAGACAGGTATACTTCCGAAGCATTTGATCCATAGTGTCAGCACGAGATTTTGTTTGGTTATAATAGATTATTTTTGGCTTTTGGTTGGCTCCAGAGATACTTTTATCATGGTGTAAAGTGGAAAGCAATATTACAGCTTTTTTTCTTTTTAGGAACGTAAGAGCATATTCTTACATCACTATTGAAGCCATTTTCTTGTAGTAAATTTGCAATTAATATAGATATAAAAAAGTGAAATAATTACTAATTCAAAAGGAACTACCGAACCATATAATCAGTTGTTATAAAATAAATCGAAACACATAAAATGTAATTGAAACGCATAAAATCGCATAAAAAGTAAACGTGAGAAAAATAAACCATTTTGTTTTTCTGTTAAAACAGATTACATACATTTCGCTAGACGGTGGTATAAAGGAACAGCTTTATTTTTAAAGAAGGGGTTACAGAATGGGCTGGTTTTTTGCTTTAATCTTTCGAAATTCGATATGGGTACCCCAGTACCCGGTTATTGAAAGTAATGGAAGCGTTTGCTCATTGACGCTAGGGATATATAAAAATTCCTTGTCTCAGTGTTTGACCGCGATGAACTCCGAAATTACTCAACCGATTTTGATGATTTTTCCCCCCTATTTTGCTGGATTTGTTCCGACTTAGGACGTAGGATAGGTTAGAAAAAAGTCCGATGGGTAGTTCTCTTTTTATTCCACTTTTACGCACATTTCCACATAAACTCCCCAATATGGTGGTGAAAGAGCCTTGCACATATTAATATAATATGTCGATCGAAAACACTGATTTTTCTGCACAAGATGCAATTTGTTCGAAGTTTCTAAGTCAATAAGAACGCCAGTTATAAGCTTTTTGGTTCGATTTCTGATGGCTTATTACCTTGACCCAAAAGTAATAATTTGTTAGCTTAGGTAGGGATTCAACTGAAACACTTTTCGGCTGTTTTGTCCTATTCTATAGAACGATTCGATCAAAATGATTGAATCCGCATTCAACTGAAACAAGTCGATCATTTCGTACTGCGTGACCAACTCGATTGCTTTCCTTCGACCATTTTGAGTTTTGACGATTCGACTGATTTTCGCACAGTAATGGCGGACATTTTGGCAATCAAAGGTCGCAGAATGCAAAGAGTTCTATGACATTTGAAATTCCGAAGCAATCCATTAGATTTGAGCTAACGAAAGTTTATTTAAAGATATCGCTTAGATAGAGAGACATTTCTATTTTTGTGCGATTAGCTGGAAGGAAAACGTCAGGTTATCCCGTAGAGTTACAGGAAGTTTTTTCATTTTTAATTAATATGTAGAAAGTAAATAAATGCTGAATAAATATATGTAAGGGAGTAAGTAAATAAAGCTGTAACCTAATGATTATCAATGATTTTAATAAATTCTAAACGCTCGAATTTCAAGAGACCATTTTATATCTGTAATGTAACCGAATAATTATTTTGGAAAGTTTTTTTTAAGAGTTCAATACTTTTGTTGACAGAAGTACACACGACATATGAAGCACTTAGAAGTAAAGGAATGTAAGTGACAAAATTGAGAATTTGGAGATAACTGGGGCAAATGATAGAGGAAATATCCGCATGTTTTGTGGCAAAGAGACATTAGTGGTAAACCTAACAAATTCTGCTGTGCAGCATGTTTTAGAAAAACTACTAAATTAATGCTACATTCTACTCAGAGGCAAATGTATGCATGTGCACTTACATGCGCTTGTCTGTTAACAAAAATTTGTTTCATGTTTCATCTATTTTATATACCTAAGGCAGACGATCTATTTACAGGGAAACAAGAAAAAGAATGCGAATTTGTCATCGAAAGAGCATAAAGTCATTAAATCGTCTGCAGGCGTTTTTTTTTTCTTCTTTACTCATGTTTTAATAGTTTTTTAAATTAAGTTATTCTAAATGTATGATAAAGTTATTTCCTAGCCTGCTGCTATTCGCCATTCGAAAAAACTGACTACTGGGAGGAAATATAAAATAAAAATGAACACATTTTATGAGCAAAGAAAGATATGGATTCTCCTCTAGGAAGATACAATTGTGTAAGAATAAAAACTATTACCTTTGGAATATTCACTACATATTATAAGCAACAGTATCGAAGAAAATAGAGTGACAATGGTCGATGTTCTTTCTGAACACGATCGTCCCCCTCCAACTCCCCTCATCAGGTCCCGAAGCTTCCTTGTGAATATATCTACTAATATTTTTGTTTCATGACTCATTGTGCATTAACAATCAGCAGAAAGCAACACCAAGGAACAGCAGAGCAAAACAAACGCATCAAACCAAAACAATAAGCAAAACACACATAGATCAAGTTACAGTTAAAATAGCTTTCACAATCAATTTTTCATTGGGCAGCTTTAAGTTCCGGTCATGTAACGAAACGTTGAGCGAGTAAAGCATTCGATGGCAACTCTATGCGTTTTGATCGAAGTCCAGGAAATAAGTTGAATGCCAATATTCGATTGCTTGAAAAACGGTCAAATTCGAGTTAAAAATTCTATCATTTTGGATTTGATCCAACGCATTTCAGTTGAATCTAGGCATTAATTTCAATATAAGGTGTATATATACATATATATATATACTAGCGGTACCCGCACGGCGTTGCCCGTGTTGAATTTTAAAAACGTGAGTTGTCCGTAAACCCGATTCAGAATTTATTTTATGTTGAAATGGAAAATGAACTTTTAACCGTATTTTACGAAGTTTTTAAAATATTTTTTCAAAGTTCATATTTTTAGAATCGTCATAGCCTGAGAATTAAAATGGTATATTCGCTTTAAAATTTGGTCAATATGCAGCGATTTTAGCGCAGTTTTTGGGCAAATTTGTGGGTCTTACAAACTATGGAATTTTAATGACTAAATCTGAAAACAATATTTTGAAGCTTAGATTTTTAGAATTAGTATACCCTGAGCTTTACGAAAATAGTTTTGTTTTCTTTTTATGTAAAGAAATGAAGCAGATGCGAGAATAGATAGATAAACGAAAATAGCAAGTACTTTTCCATATCTCTGCTTGCAAGCCGCGGAGGAAACGTGCGTTGGGCGGGAAAATGCAATGTAGGCGTAGCAAAAATCATTGAAAAACTAAAAAATTAATGAAAAAGGAACTACGTGTCAGATTTTACCTAATTGTAAATCTAAACCATTCTCGTATCCACCTGAAGACACACAAAAAATTTCATTAAAATCGGTCCTGCAGTTTAGGAGCAGTTCAGTGATATACACACGCACAGAAGAATTATATATATATATTACATTTTAGATACTTCCCCAATTCTGGGATTTATTCCTATGATTAACGATTAAAAGGTTGAGGACTAGAAAAAGTCCTCTTTTCAAACAGCTTATGGGAAGTGCTTACCACAATCGCAGACTTTACTCCTGATACAAGACAAAATTCCTTGCACATTAGGTATAGGAATATTGTCCAAAACATTTGTCCCATCTGCAAAAAAAAGAAACCATGTGTTAAAAAATTTCACAAGGAAAATAATTAACTAAAGGGATATAAACGAGAGAATATTATGCATACTTAAAAAGATACTTTAAAAGAAAACTCTTATAAAGCATTGAGGCATGACCCTTTTAATAAATGTAACTTGTAATGTTTCGTAATAGACAGTTTTTCATGGCAATTATAATTAACATATTAACATGTCTACTCTTTCTTATTACATAGAAGTTTCGCTTTAAATAATGCTTTGCAGTAAACCTGACATACATGAGATAAACAAAGCATCGTGACACTAAGCGATACCATTGCCTGCTTAGTGCTGGGAAGACTGGCAACAGCGCTAATCAGACAAGCGGAAATATGTTCATGGCAGGCTTTTCCTGTTCCCCAGGAATCGCCAATTCAACGACTTACTCATAAACGTGGCAAATATTGGCGACAATACAGCAACCTCTATGTTTAGTTCTCGTATCACTTCTCCCTGAATGCAGTAATAATAATATAGATGGCATTATTATAAGTGATGCATGCCTCCAACCAGCTTCCTAGAAAACGTCTACATTAAAGGAGGTCTTTCACTTCAAAGAGTTCACTCGAATCAAAAGCAAAAAATCACAGTAATTTGGAAAATACTTCAGAAGATCGTCATGCCAGTAAATAAACAACTATGTATGTGAGTGTGTGGTGGGGAAATTCATGTTTGGTAACATGATGCTTTGGAATGATACGGCAGACCAGCGGCGCGCAAACAGTGGGTCGCGACCCCCGCAGGGATCGCGAGAAAACTTTTAGGGGTCGCCAATTTCAAAGAAATTCATCTTTATGAAAAATCAACAATTATTCATTTCAAAGAACGGAAATAATACAAGCGAAGAAACTGACAGATATTATTTTAAGAGCGCGATATGCGCGATGAACGATCTAAATATCAGTCTACAGAGAGAGGGGGGGGGCTACAAACAAGTTAACGTTAAACAGTAAAATTGAAGCTTTTAAGAATAAGCTGATACCGAGAAAGGGAATTAAACAAAAAACAGCACAGACATGTTCCCCTGCTTTTCAGAATTTACTACAGAAAATAATCTCGACTAGCTGGTCTCCCGCAGAACATCTGAGGGAACAATCAAACTTGAGAATGGTCGCTCGACATAAACCAAATAAGGTGTTGGCCATTAGAAAAAATCGAAAATCAAAAATTGAGCAATGAATGGAAATACTTTTTAATAAACAGAAATAAATTTGTTAAAGATCGCAAGTTACGAAAATAAAAACAAATATTATGTTACTTTTCCATGATAATCATTAAACAAATTTTTAAATATAGTTGTACTATAGTTGTTTTTTGCATGATGTCAGTATCGTATCGTACCGCAAAATTTAATCGTAACTGGTCCACGTTAAGTGGAAGTTTAAAACCGTAAAAAACGCTTTAAAATTCATACGGCTTAAGAAAAGATCGCTAGATATAAACAAACTAAGATGTTGCCATTCCAAGGAATCGAAAATTAAAAATTGAGTTATGAATTTAAATACTTTTTAAGAAATAGAAATAAATATGTTAAAGCCCGTAAGTTTCGATAATGAATACAAATATTATGCTACTTTCCCATGCTAATCATTAAACAAATTTTTAACTCTCGTTTTACCTTAGTTTGTTTTTGCATGATGTCAGTATCGTATCATACCGTAAAATTTAATCGTAACTGGTCCACGCTATGTGAAATATATATATACTAGTTGATCCCGGCAGAACACCTGCGAATCGGATATTAACCATTTTAAAATTGTAAAAAACGCTTTATATTACGAAAGGCTTCACTAAAGATCGCTAGATATAAACATGGGCGATATAAACAAGTTAAGGTGTTGCCACTCCAATGAATTGGAAATTAAAAATTTAGTTATGAATGTAAATACTTTTTAAGGTATAGAAATAAATTTGTTAAAGCCCCGTATGTTAAAATAATAAATACACATTGTTTTATTTCTTTTTTGTAATCATTAAGCATTTTTTTACATATCGTTATGCCATAGCTTGGTTTTTCCATGATGTCAGTATCGTATCGTACCGCAAAATTTAATCGCAACTGGTCCACACTAAATGAAATATATATCTAGATGGATTTCTCCTTATTTAAAAATATTTCCTGTCATTTGATAAAATTGGTTGAAAACCTTTAACGAAAAGGTAGGAAACATTTCCAGAAAATGGATTAGGTTGGATTCGTGATCCATTTTCGTTTGATATTACTAATTCCTATATATCCCTTTAAATGAAAAAGAACATTTAATTGATGTTTCAAGCGGACGAAACACTGCGCATTCAATTTAACTCTCTGACTTGCCAACATTTTGGTTTTCGATTGGAAAAGAAAAAGTCGATTTGAAAAAAAAAAGGCAGTCAATATTTTGATTCAGTTTGCATCGACCTATTCATCTGAATCCGGCTTTTCAAAATTAGTTCTCATTAAAGCAAATTATTAATCTCAATTGGATCCAGAGAATGACTTACGGCTTGCGATTTCAAATACAGATCTGAACTTAGAAGCAATCATGAACTTTTTGCAAGCACATAACTCACATTAATTTCTTATGATGTAAAGTTTTTTTAAAGTATTTTTCATTAAAAATATATTTATACCAAAATGCATAAAGAAAGCATTGTGTCATAAAATTATGTGCTGATTTTTAAGATGGTTTATAAGTTTGGTGCGCTATTTTAAAAAGATGCTATTTCAATCGATGACGTCACGACACTCTTTTAAAAACACTCTAAGAGAAAATCCCAGAAAGAATTTCAATGTAACTTCGTTGACGATTAAGCAAAACATCTACTGTCTATCCAGGGGTTGCGACAAAACTTTACACAAAGTTGGGGGTCGCAAATGAAAATAGTTTGCGCATCACTACGGTAGACTACTCATCAATGTGTGATTGAAAGAAATAAGCTCACAAACAAACACATAAAAAGAGAGATTTGAAGGAAAGGATTATTGCTTAGGAAAGCAATAATCTATTTAGTACTAAACTGCTTTTAGGTAAAGATAGTTTAAAAAAGAAAAAAAATAAAAGAAAGTGGTCAACAAATTCTATAGCTTACGATGACTTTTTTTTTGTGTCAAAAGATAAATTCTGAATGACGACGTATGAATGTAAGATACATTATTGAGATTTGTAGTTTCTTCAATGCATTGATTATCACGGCAAAGATAATTTATTGTTACGATTCTTCAGTTTAAAATTATAAATAATATTGAAGTTTTTAATCTTCTAGCATTCTTTGATTGAGGATGAATAACTGAAATACAGTGCGGTGATTCCCAGAGTGGTTCTATAAGAACTCCAAGGCGTATGTTCCGAGTATAAGGGAATTTATTTCAACTTATTCAAAATAGATCGACAACGCATAAGATGTATCTAGGGTTCCAGGAGACGAAGTCTCATTTAAGCAGGTTCTCATCATACATTAGTCACTAGTGGCACCCGCACGGCCATGCCCGTGTTAAAAAATGAAAAGACCAGTTGGTTCGCCCATATATATAATACACTAGTAACTTTTTTTATATTTATATTATGTTCTTTTATTGAGATATTTAGTATTTCACAAAATTAAAAAATTTCCGCCCGCGACAATCGGCCGATAATCCTGCATATTTAGGCAACTTTATTTTTTCTGACAAAAGCACACATTAAAAAAATTAATTAATTAACGGCTTGGGTGCAACCGGTTTCATTATGTTTTAAAACAATCGAACACAAATATTGCACAAATGGACTTCTTTTAAAACGACCCATGTTGTAAAAATGTTGCTGTTTTTGTTGTTCTTTTGATGTTCAGTAACAAGTTGAAAATTTGACGGATTTTTCTTTCTTTATTTATTTTTTTTTTCTTTTTTGTGTCTGCTCAAAAAAATGTGGACAGTGAAATATATTTTAGCACATGAAGTTTGTAAACTCAGCCATGTATCAAAATTTCCTTACCATTGTTCAGTCCTTATTCTTTTTTGATATATTTTTAAAAAAACTTTTTCTGTCCGTCCGAAAAACCTAAAGACAGTATAATATATTTTAGCATATGAAATTCGTCAACTCATTTATGCATCAAAAGCTCATTGAAATTGCTTATTTATCCTATTTTCATAGAAATGAGCAATCGTGAGGAAATATTGATACATAACTGAGTTAACAAATTTCATGTGCTAAAAAATATTATAGTGTTTACATATGGCTTTAGACAGGCGCATAAAAATTTTCTTTAATGCGTCAAAAGTGAATAACTCTCAACTTTGATGCTACTGAACACCAAAAGAACACCAAAAATGGTGACAACTGTACACCAAAATTTTTAGTTTAGGTTGGCCTCTACAAAAAAAAAAAAAAAAAGAAAGTGGTGAATAGTCTACCGAGCAACACAGTTTAGGAACCACTGTTATAAAAAAGAATTACGTATAGCAAAAAAGGGGAAGATGAACGACGCTGCGAATATATATATACAGTGATCCCTCGTTTTTCGCGGTTAAGGGGGACCAGAACCTTCCGCGAAAGTCGAAAAACCGCGAAGTAGAATTTGCCCCTAAGAATTTTCGTGTATTGTACGGGTACACGAATGTTTTAAATAACATTTAAGACAAAAATTACAACAGTATACATGTTTACTTAAAAGTGTCAGTGCTAATTAATAAGGTTAATTACAAAACCTTACAGTACAGTAATAAACATTAATCAATATTGCTCTCTGAGAGAGGCGAAGAGTCTTGTGTTGGTGGGAGCTTTTGAGAGCCCGTGGTATGTACTCTGAGTCAACTCATCGCTTTGTTTGACCATGCAGGGATCCTTCACTCTCTCGCATCAACATGAAACAACGCTCCTTACCGCAATGTGGCTGCCGATATAGTTGTATTTACTCATTTTTATTTTTTTATGAATATTTTGGACAAACCCGGCGAAGCACTGAAGCCGCGAAACATGAAGCGCGAAGCGGCGAGGGAACACTCTGTATATATATATATATTCAATTTGTTGCTATATTTAGAATACAGTGCGTTTCAAATATTAGACGAAATCGCACACCTCAACGTTGCATGCTTCATTATTCGAACTCACGAGGAACCAGCACCACTCACGTTTACCTGTCTTTTGACTCGAAAACCGTTGCCCTCGTCTGCCCATCACGAGAGATTATTTCTTAAATTTTAGCAAAAATAAAGGTATAAACAGGTGTCAGTAGGAACAGAATAGCCAAAACCTTGTCAAAGCACGTAAAAAATTGTCTATAACTACAACAATTGTATAATATTACACTAAAATAGGTTTCTTCATGAGAGTAATGATTATTAAAGCTTCTCAACTAGGCCGAGAGACCTTCATCGGCCTTTCACGTCTAAATTAGTAAATTTTAAGGAATTTTCATTTCGAGAACAGTCGATTGAGGACGAAATATTTTTAGGTTAAAAATCTCGTTTTGCAACTCTTTCGACTGCTGCTGATTGAATTTTTTCTCAGTAGTACTTTAAGATGCTGCCCCCTGCAAGAATAACTTGGATAGTTTGGTGTCTGATGGTTCTTACAACCAAGAACAAGTTTTCGATCCAATTAACAAAAATTCAACAGATTCAGGCATGGTAAAAGTAGATTATCTACTGTGAGTTAGCACCTGAGACAGTGTGATACTTCTTTACACGATGATGAATATGAGGGGTCATTCCTAAATGATGTCACGCTTCGTGGAAGAAGGGGTTCGAGAAATAGTGACAATTTTTTGACAAGGGGAGGGGCTAGCAAGAAGTGTGATATCACATATTTGGTTATCAAAAAAATATTTAAAATCAGAAGATTAAATATTTTTATATAATTTATTCTTAAAATCATTTATATTGTCATGCGCACAAATGTCATTCAAAGTGCAAAAATAGAATTGGAAATGTGATGTAGTGCTTTGTTTATGAACTGCAAGTACATATACTTATCTAAAATACTGTAACATGTGACAAGGGGGTAGGAGGTACATTGAAGTGTTACATTTTGTGACAAAGGGGAGGAAAGGAGACAAATATGTTGAAAAAAAGTGTGACATCATTTATGAACAACACCTAAGGGTTAAAAAAATAGCAATGTGCAAGTTTTGAAATATGTATCAATGCTTTACAATCCCGTAACACATTACACTTTTACATTTTGCTCTTTAATTAAACGTTTTATTGGAAAAAAAACGAACTTAAAAGAACTTACTTGCTTTATAAAGATGTAAGACTAAAATGATCCCAATAAGTGCAAAGCTCTTCATTATCGTTTTTTTTTTTAGCAAACGAAGTACTTGATATGCTCGAATTCGTGCCGAATTTTATATTTATAGGTGGGAAATGATGTTTTTGGATTATCAGTTGAGATTAGCCTGAAAAATAGACACCCCCTTTTCTCTAATTCCCACTTTTAATCATTATTTGAACAGCCTTATTGTTGCAATGGAGAATACACACTTTTGCAAAACGTGTCACGTTCCGCTCGGAAAAGAACTTTCTAGGTGATCGAAGTTAGCAGCAGGATTTGATTGCGCATGGAACTAATGACACATGCAGTCTCTTCTATGATAAGAAAAACTTCATAAGTTCTTTTCATGGCTTTGGAATTAACTTTCTGAAAATTATTTCAATAACAGCCTCTGGATAGTCAACAGGTTGCGAATATTAGGATAAAAACTTCAGCAAAAATGTGAATTTTTGCATTCATAGTTCCTCGAAATTGCATATCATTTGTTAAAAGTAATTATAAAGAGGGACTTGGAGTAACGTACAGAGATAGAATCAAATGGTAGTTTTATACATCATAAAAAATATTCTTGGATATTTTGTAAACTATCATTATGATGAACTATACCGGTTGCATGAACAGCAATTTAGTTCATCGCTCATCAATTTAAATTTCTAATATATATCATGATTTTTCTTGCAGTCGCTTTAACCAGTTTAGAACTCTTTCATGTTAACCCACGCTCCGCCTTGTACGTTCGATAAAAGTTTTACTTCCTACCGTTACAATTCTTTTATGAATTTCTAAATTAGTTGAATTTTTAATTAATCTGAGAGAAACTTCAATAAGCAAAGAAATTTTTTGCTCAGATTTCGGCATCATTTAAGTTCATTTTTTACCTGTGATCAACTCAGAAAACGTTCAGTTATTAGATGAAGGATCAAATTTTGGAAAAGTAGACCCAGTACTCTCAGTGCCAAATATAAATAAAATGAAGTATGTTAAGAATAGGGTTGGTAAGAACAGTATTTGCTATTAGGAAAAAGTTTACAGGTACGTTTTGGCGAAGGTTTGAAAGAATTTAATTGGCAATGCATTCATTTACTTCTTATCAATATCCTTACTACAATGTGCCAAAAAAATACGCTAAGTATGTTTTTGGTCTTTTTTTTTTTTTTGGGATTTTTCGCAATTTTAGTTTTCGTAGACATAACTAAATAAGATAAACAATCTCCATCATTTTCTCGTAATAGAGCATTTTCTCGTATATTTAAATAACCTTACAAAAGTTCCAAATACATTTTGAAAAATTTGTGAAGAATACGGAAAATAGCAACTAACTTGAAGTAATCTAAGCTGTCGCAAAAGTTTCCACACGCCGTTCGGATGAAGGTGCAAGTTTTAAAATGTATATCAATGCGTTGACCTCGTCACCGCTCGCAAAAATGTTCACCAACTGAAATTGGAAATGAATTTGTGAATTTGGAAGTAGAAACTTTTGGTTAAAATTTTAATATATATATGTACATGTATGTGTGTGTGTGTTTTTTTTTTTTTTTTTTCAAAATTGATTGAGATTTTCAGTAATAGAGTAATAGCATTTTTCAAAAAGAAGAAAAAAAAAACTTGAACTCTCCAAGTTCCTTGTATTGCAATGTAAATTTGTTAATTTTGGTGAACTTGGCTAAAAATGTAAAATAAACAACTTTAAAGGTTCATAGGGACAATGAATGTAAAAGACAAAATTACAGTACACTGAAAAACTGCGCTGTTTCGAAAGTTTATGATAAATTAAGAACAACCGTCTAAGCTTCATGATCTAATCATTGAAAATGCAATATATTACTGTCTAGTTAATACAAAACCCTAAATTTCAAAAAGAATTTTTTCGGTGTTTTTGCTGAAAAAAGATCCTAATCATGAAAAATATCCTAAATCATGTAAAAACGCAACTCTAAAATGCGTTTGTATCAGGGATCTAACGCAGAATGTGGATCTACAGCGCAGAGCAATGAAGCAACGAGATTATGCTGGAAACGAAACGGAGCCGGAGGAAAGCATTTGTTGTGCTCCAATGGTGCGATTTTTTTTTTTAAATGAAACTTCTAATGCGACTTCCAACAAGGTTGCGTTTAACGTTTAACGCTATCGGGGTCCGTATCCTTGCTAAATGCACGACGGCTGTTAGTGAAGGGCGCATTTATATATTTAGATTGTATATTTAAGTTACGTCATCGGGGTCCGTATCCTTGCTAAATGTTGAATTGCTGACTGTTGTTTTTTTATATTAAGATTGTATTTTTAAATTACGTCACTTGGGTCCGTATCCTTGCCAAATGTTGAATTGCTGGCTGTTTTTTCTTTTATTAAGATTGTATTTTTAAATTACGTCATCGGGGTCCGTATCCATGTTAAATGCAGCACTGCTGTTCATGAACGGCGCATCTGTTCATTAATTTTACATTAATTTAGTTTGATTTGATACACATAGAATTTAATAGGGTAGTATTTTTTATTTTCAAATTTATTGGATAAGAATTGTAAAAAATGAGTGAAAACAATCCCACGGACAATGCGACGGATTTAAGGTTATGTGAAGGTACGTCTCTTGTGAATATCAATTGATTGTTAGGTTTTCTCTTTTGAAATTACATCATGACGCATTCATATACATTATTAATGCAAATACATTGTGAATTGTAAGCAATGTTAATAAAGTTTGTCTTAAAGAAACAATATGATTTCACTAAAAATCAATTTCTACCCCTTCCTATTTTCATTTCCACATTACGAAGTTTCACTTCTTCCGCGCGGAGGGACTCCACGCACTATTTATTCATTTATTTATCTTGTTTTTCAACTTCTAAAATTTTTTATCATATAAAAATTAATTTATTGTAAGAAAGAGATAAATAATAATAATCTATTGAAATTATTCCGAGCGCGGAGAGGAGCCAGGACAAGTGCTTAGATGTCAGAGCGGAGCAACTCAAAAAAGTGGTTTGCTCCATATCCCTGGTTTGTATTCTAACCTGCAATGAGTTTAAATACATACACAGTTAGGCAAGTGCCTAAGTAGAGCAAGTCATTCTTTCTTTCTTTCTTGTAACGTTCATTGAGAATTCTAATGTAATATGGATATACTTTGCTTCTTGAAATTAGACACTAAATTTACATAGTTCTTCTATACCTAGGGCTGCCATAACTGCCAAGATTATTATGAGAAATTTAAGGGCTAAATCGAAATTATACGAGTACTATATGCATAATTTTATCTGGGCAAGGAGAAAATTAATACTTCCTTTGCAGAAAATTGTGTTTGCACTAATAATTAGCAAAAATTTTCGACCATCACTGTATTTTACATTTTTAATATTATTGAAGGACAGGAATGCCGAAACGTCTGTTAGCTTTTTCTAAAAAGAAAAGGCCTCAAACAGTAATAGCGAAACGGGAAGTAGGTTCGTATAGACGGAATTTCTTGCTATACTTTTTTTTTTACTTTTTCGGGAAAGTAGGCTAAAAATAATATGATATTGAAAAAGATTGAAGTTTTTTCTAAAAGCATCGAAGATCCTAAAAGCTAACCACAATAAGAATGCTGTCTTCAAATTATAAGAACCCATTGCCGAAGAAAACATTAAATGAGAGTTTGCTTTGTGAATACAATGAATATGGTAAAATAAAAACATAGTTATGTCGCAATTCCAGACAGAACAAATTCTTGCAAATAGGGTTGTAGGTATTTAATGCGCTATTACTTTATCGTGTCATGTTTCTGTAACGTCTGATAAAACTTCGCATGTTTTCACTCAACGCACCAACTCCTCATGTGATCGAAAATCTTGCACGACGAATCAAGAGGTAAGCTGGATCAATATGAGGCGGGAAATTTTTGTTTTGTCTAAATTTTTCTGACAAACAAACTACTGCCAGCTCTTATGTCATCGCACGTGGTAGCTGATAGGATAAAATGAAGCGTAAGATTTCATGCAAGAGATAAGCATGTTTGCTCAAGGCACGAGGCAGAATTATGCAGCATGAGGACTTGAAAAATTTTGGCGTTTCGTAATTCGCATACACCTGATATTATTCCGGCCTATTTGAAAAATAATGTTCAAATGTTTTCATGATGGTAATTTAATTTAAATTTTTAACCGACTTCACAAAGGAAGGAAGTTCTACATTCGTACTGTATGTCGTTTTTTTTTTTTTTTTTTTTTTTTTTTTTTTTGTTTTGTTTTGTTTATCCACTCAGAACTTCTCACCAGATGAACCGATTTTCATGATTTTTTTTAATCTACCGGGGGTGGATTCCCATAGGTCCCGTACCTTTGTTTGACCCTCTTCGATACTTGGAAAAAAAGTTATAGGCAAAAAGATGGTCATTTCTTTGTTTTCTTATCCATAACTTTTGACTAAATGAATCGATTTTGATGATTTTTTCTTTAATGGATAGAGGGTCGGGGACTCAAATATCGCACATCAATTTGACTACATTTTTGCTTTAGAAAAAAAGTTACGGATGAAAAATAAGTATTTTCTATTTTAATAAGAAAGGCTTAGCTTGATTTTTCTTTGTTGGGAAAACTATTAATGAATATAAAAGACATTGTTAGAGAAGCTTTTGTGGCCATTAAGCTGTAACATTAAAAGCAATTATTGCAAGAGTTTGACAGAAAGCTTCTCTGAGGCAAAAATTAAATCCAATCAGCTTGTTTGCTAAAATCGACTTCAAAACGGAACTTGTCATACCGATAATTAGTTTTTAGTGCCGTACATTCAAAGAAGGTTTTCTCTTTGATATGGATATTTTTAAAAATAATTTATATAAAAAATATATTTACACTAAAAAGAATAAATAAATTTTTTTTTTTTTGAATAAAACCGACTTCAAATTAAAAATTGCGCTAAAAAGTGAAAAATAAATTAATTCTTTTAACAACATTGATGTGACTTTTAAACATAATTTTAGAAGTCGGTGCAAAAGTATGAGATGGTTCAAATTGCCATTACACCATGTGCTACTTCATACTAGAAGTCTTGCTAATTCTGGGCCATTTATTCATGGTTACAAGGGATTTTATCTATCTTAATTTTGCACCGACTTCTAAAATTGTGTTTAAAAGTCACATCAATGTTGTTTAAAGAATTAATTTATTTTTCACTTTTTAGCGCAATTTATAATTTGAAGTCGGTTCTTTTTTTTTTTTTTTAAATATTTTATTAAATGTATTTGGGTTTATAAAAAAAAGCAGCTAGGATTAACAGAAAAAAACCTCATGAACTGATTGAAGCATTGTATAGTTTAGAACAATACTTTTGAGATGCGATGATAGCTCCTCCCTGTTGAGTAGCGAAATATCATACGCTTAGTGTAGTGTTTCCCAACTGGTGGTTCTCGAAAATCATAGTGTAATGGCAGAATTTTGAACTACTGATGTAAAAGAAATTACGAAATTCTAACTTAGCATACATATTGACAGAGCATAAAAATATTGTGTTGTTGTTGTTGTTGTTGCTTATCCTCATGATCTGACATAAGTAAGATCAACTCCAAAAAGTTGTTGACAGTTAGAAAGTCGATGACAAGAAGGGGATCAGTTGTTAAATCCGCCCGGGATAGTCAGACGCAATCAAGTATATGATTCGGTGAGTCTGGATGGATACAGCATTTTTTGCAAGTGGGGTAAATTTTTTTGCCACGTTCAAATGATAAACATTTTAAGTGACCAGTTGAGAGTCTGGCTATGGCAGTCTGGGAGCTTCTATCACATTTGATTTCCAGAAGAGTACCAGGAGATGTTCCGGTATACCATTGATGCGGAGGTGGAGTTTGCCAGATTGAATTTTGTTTAGATTTTTCATTGGAGTAAAGTTCCTGATAAGTAAGGGATGAACCAGTGGGCAGTGCGCCCAGAAACCCCCCGCACCTGCCATTTTCTGGCCTATCGTATTTTTAGATGCCCCCGAGTGCAAGCCCTCGGGAGCAAATGGGGTTCCGGGAGAGCTCGACCAACCGCAAATTTATGAAATTCATTAAAAAAATAAATAAATAAAAAATAAAAAATACAGGTTATTGTAAAACACTAAATCACAGTAGAATGCAAAACTTTAAGAGTATGCATTAAGCGCTATATGACATGAGACAACAATTAGAAACCGTGCAACACTATAAAAAAGTACCAAAATCAATCATACAATATCAAAACAATGTGAAATGGTACACTCAAAAATATACACAAAAACAAAGGAAGATAATAGCCAAAACTTAGACAAACACTAAGTTCCCTGAAATAGATACCCCTCGCTTGATAAATGCAAAAACAAAGAAGCAAGGAGGGAGCGTGCATGGGGATGCTGGAACGCGTTACGAATAGCTTGAATGGGTGAAATTTGGCTGCTAGCCCGAATATGATACTTACTGGTTAAAGGGCAATGAAAAACATAGTGATCAGGCGTACCCATCGCTTCACAGGAGCAATAAGGAGAATCAGAAAGAGCAAAGCGATGAAGATAGCTAGGGAAAGGGCCATGGTCAGAAACCAGGATTGTTTCAAAACGTTGGCTGACCCTTGGAGAAAAACGAACGATTGGACAGAATTCAATAACCCGGCGACCAGTATCCGCCTCGTTCCAGCGGTACTGCCAATCCTCTCTAGTTTTGGCTCTAATTTGTTGTATGAAATTGGATTTAGGAAGGGGAAGGGCCGTGTAGGGTAAAAATGCGGGATCCTCAGCTGCCGTACGAGCTAATTGGTCAGCTTTGTCATTTCCCACATTCCCTGAATGACCCTTGACCCAGTGAATTGAAATTCTAGGATTCAAAATTAGCATGCTTTGTACTGAATTTACTAGAGGACTGCGCTGAAGTGGGTCTTTGATAATATCTTCCTCACTGCCCTCTTTGGCCAAACGATCTGCTATCTTCCTCACTGCCCTCTTTGGCCAAACGATCTGCGACCTCGTTTCCACAAATATTAACATGTGATGGAATCCATTGGAGATGGACGTCATGTTTCTGAGAAATCTGTTTCAGTTTAAGCAGAATAGATATACTAGTTTCGTCGTTTGCAGAGGACCAGCCACTAAGATGTTGTAGTGCACTGCGGCTGTCCGATAGAATCCATAGTTCTCCAAAATCACTATCGTAGGATAAGATAGCGTCCAGCCCCTCCTTAATCGCAATTAACTCGCTCCTGAAGACAGAGCAAGTGTCAGGGTTACGTTGCTTTATTGATTTTTCTAGATGATGGGTCTTAATATAAATACCGCTGCCAGTTCGGTCTTTTGTACGACTACCATCGGTATAAACTTGCACTGCATCGCTAGGAATGCAACTAATAATTTCCAGAGCCAGCTGTCTAAGATGGTCTTCGATGTGAGTTTACTTGTTTGCAGTGGAATTCAGATCAAAATGGAAATGAACTCTTGGCAGTCCCTCTGAGGGATCAATACAAGATCTTAAAGATTGAGGTTCAACCTCACGAGAGATCAGGTTTTGAGATTCCGCCAGGTCAAACGGGGTGAGTTTCTTAAGCCTTTGATTGTTGTGCTAAGTGTGTAGATATAAGGAAGTACGACGATTGGGGCCGTAGCTGAAAATATTATTATAGTATTTTACTAAGTTAACTCTTCTTCTAATATGCAGAGGTTGTAAGTTTGTCTCGTACAGAGCTATATCAGATGGGCAGCTATTTCTGAGTCCTAGAGTGATTCGAGTGGCACTCAGTTGTACTCTTTCTAATTTCTGAAGATTTGTTTCAGACGTGCAGGCATAAATCGGATAACCATATTCCAGAATAGGTCATATAAACCAAATATATGTGGTTCTGAGTGTATTTGCATCAGCACCCCAATCTCTGCCAGCTAGCTATTTGAGAATGTTAAGGCGTTTACGAGCCTTTGAAACCAGGTGGTCAATATGTCTGTTGTAGTTGAATTCAGGATTAAGAATGAAGCCAAGATATTTGGGATGTTTTTCATAGGCGAGAGGTTGAGCATCGAAATACAATTTAGGTTTATATTTATATATGTGCTTATTTGTGGTAAAAAAAGTTGCAATAGATTTAGCTGGATTAAAAGTACGTCGGGAGAGTATTCTCCTGGTAGGGCCACCCAAGGCGTGAAGGCCGTTCCATTATGCTCAGTTAAGATCTGCAGGCGAAGAAGCTAAGACAGACTTCTACCGTTGGACTTGTCCATGGGTGCTTCAGACTTCCGTCCAACAGAAGCTGCTCATTCCTCCTCCTTATGACTTTGTTGACAATGTACTTGTAAAAAGATTGTTCTTACAAATAGTTTTCCACATAATGCAGAAAAGTCGTGAACTGGCATAAGAAGCATGCGTACAAAATTTGAAATGGACTTCTTAATTTTGTCTAATTTCGGAAATTTTTGCCTAATTCGAGTCACAAAGTGATACCAGAAGATAACCATTGATTTATTTTAAATTTTGGACACATGCTTCTCCTATCATTTTGCATGTTTTCTGCGTTTGCGCAAAAAAAAAAGGGGTCAAAAATACGAAAATTCGCTAAAGTGTCAAATTTTAAGTTATTTTGGACTACTTTTAACCGACTTCACAAAGGAAGGAGGTTATACATTCATACTGTATGAATGTCGTGTTTTTTTTTTTTTTTTTTTTTTTGTCCTTTTTGTCATAACTTCTCACCAGATGAACCGATTTTCATGATTTTTTTTAATCGATCGAGGGTGGTTTCCCATAGGTCCCGTACCTGTGTTTGACCATATTCGATAAAAAAATGTTACGGGCAGAAATGTAATATTTTGTTTGGTTCTTCATCCATAACTGTTGACTAAAGTGACAAAAGTTTATCGGTGAGACTTTTAAGCATAGTTTTAGAAGTCGGTGCAAAATTATGAGTCTAATTACCATCACACCATTTGCTAGTTCATATTAGAACTGTTGCTAATTCTGCGGAAATATATATATTTGTAATTGGATTCATGATTACAAAAGATTTTATCCATCCTAATTTTGCACCGACTTCTAAAACTATGTTTAAAAGTTACATCGAGGTTGTTTTAAGAATTAATTTATTTTTCACTTTTTAGCGCAATTTACAATTTGAAGTGGGTTCTATTTTTTTTATAAAAATTATTTTATTCATTTATGAACCCTAAATTGGAGCCGGTAGATATTTATTAAAATGTACGAATTTTGTATTCGCATTGATCAAACTTTCTTTAAACTCATTGCACTATCTCAATGAGAAACTTGAAAATATATAAATTTTAATATTTCTGTGGAATTTTACAGAAATATTAAAATTATGATGAACCAAGTTTTTAGCTCATCAGAACGTCAACAAACTGCATTAGTTTAGCTTAACTCTGAATAATTTGTAAAAAATTTCACTGAAAAAGTGGACCAAGTGCAAGCGGCATGAGATTATGGATTGCAAAACAGAAACATAAATTTATCACTGCAATTACTGAGGTTGTGTAACGATCCACCTATGGCAATCAAAACAATTGATTTGATATTCATAGTATGTGGGCATTCCTATTTGCCAAAAGGACGCAGATTTTGTAGTCATAGAAAAAAATAGTAAAAAGCGTGCACTTATTTACTGCCCAGATGATTGGATTAAAATAATAAAAGTCTCCCGAATAAAAACGTCATTTAAGGTCTTTGAGCTTAATTAGGCCTGTAACTGCATACTAAGAAAAAAGATATGATTTCGCTGCTTCCTTTCATATTTTCTTTTTACCATAATTTTATGAGTCCACCACGTCAAGTAAAGTTCCAGAAGTGAAGAACATGATCTTGTTCGTGGTTAATAATGGTACATAATGAGCCCTTATGTGTTGCCTTCATGACTTTGTGTTTTTCTTTTGTTTGTTCTTCCGAATAAAAACGTCATTTAAGGTCTTTGAGCTTAATTAGTCCTGTAACTGAATACTAAGGGAAAAGATATGATTTCGTTGCTTCCTTTCGTGTTTTCTTTTTACCATAATTTTTATAAGTCCAACACGTCAACACCACGTCAAGTAAAATTCCAAAAGTGAAAAACATGATCTTGTTTGGGGTAATTAATGATACATAATAAACCCTTAATGCCTTAGTGTTTTTCTTTTTTTTGTTTTTTACTAAGGAAAATACTGTTACAATAAAAAAAATTCGATAATGAATAACGATTTTGTGCATTTTATAATATTATTTTTTAAATAAAATATATTAAAATTAATTTTTGTTTGTGTGTTATTTCACACCACTAAATCATACGTTGGACTTGGTCGTAGGTAATGCGGTAAAAAATAGAAAAACGTCGGAGTAAAAGTGAGCCATTTTATTTTTTTAAACCAACTGTGAAACTAAAAATAATCATTTTTTACACCAACTAGTGGAAACAAAATAGTATAAATACTCATTTACTGATATCGACTACGAAAATTCCAGGAGCTATGATAGGGTATTAATAAATGATTCAAACTCTAAGTATAATGTGGAACTTCTAGAAAACTGTAAATCATCAATCGAGTAAAACAGTTCTTAATGTAATGATATGGAACGTGACTTAGATCCTCTATCCAAACAGTAGAATATGCATTTCTACTGATGAGTCAAAAGCAAATAATTCTAAAGATTGTAAGAAGAGTTCTTAAATTAAGGATATTCATTGTTAGGGAATAATCTTAATTAATTGTAGGAGAACTTTCTCCATAATCAGCCTGTTTTCGAAATTTTAGGAGGTGTAATTCTAAGAATGAGTCAAAAAGCATGAAAGAAATATTACCAAAGAATCGTGTATATTATCAGCCTTATTTAGAATAAGGATAAGTATTGCACAGCGTTCGAGGAAAAAAATATTGAGTTTTTCGGGATAAAAAAGAAAACTTTTATTCGTGATAAAGTGGAACGTGACTTGGGTTTTGGAACCATGTAGAATTTGCTGTTCTAATGATGAGGCTGATTAAAGTTCAAAAAGGATGAGAAATGTTGTTAGAATAAAGAGGGTTATTGTTCGATGCTAATACTAATTATCTGCACAAAGGAATAGCATAATTTATAAAACCATGAAATCAGCTTCAAAAGCTATAAATACAGTGCTCAGTTACGTATTATACATGCGAAGTGCTCCATTTGTTTAAGAATCAAGCATGAAAAGCTTTTTACTTATTACCGCCGTTGTAGTTTTACACTTTTCAAGAGCAAGTAAGTTCTGTTTCATATTGATGTTTTCCTTTCTTTCTTTTTTACTTTCTTCTATATCCAATATATATAAAAAAAGTATTGGATTCGTTAAATTTTTCGAATTTCGGACGGATTTACAGGTTTTGAATTGTGCTGAACGAATTTTTGGAAAATGTCTGTCTGTGTGTCTGTATGTGCTTTCTTTTTTTTTCTCTTCTTGTGGCCGCTGCAACTCAAAAAGAAATGCATAGAACCGAACGAAATTCGGTGCGCACATGAATCCTAATCAGCAGTTCCCACTGGTGCTGATTAGTTTTGGCGCAAATCAAATCGAAGAGCGAGCGAACGTTTTTCTCTCAATTGACGTGAGTGCAATATCTCAAGTAATAATGGAACAATTGGAACAAAATTTGGTATACAAGTGAAAATCAATAGAAACAGGTGCTGATTACAATTTGGCACCACTCGCTAAGGGTGGTGGAGCAATCGAGCTTTTTTGTGTGTGTGTGTGTGCTGTAACTCAAGACGTAGTGCATAGAATTGAGCCAAATTCAGTACACACATACCGCCTGATCGAAAGCGGTGTTAATTAAATTCTGGTGCCATTCGCTCCGAGGGAGGTGGAGCTATCGAACGTTTTTCTAACTAAGCTTATATCTCAAGAATCCAACAATTCAAACAAAATTGTAATTGTATCTCAATGGGAAAAGGATGCCAATCGCGCTAACTGAGCAGAGACTGTTTCGTATTGTATTGTTGGCATTTCATCTACACCTTAGCAAATAGAATTCTTATCAAGATTTTTAGCATTTTGTGGCTTCGCTGGTAGCACAAATCTTTCAATTAGTCTATCTTGGTATAAAATCATTCTTTTTATATAATTTTTTTCAATGAGTATTTGCATCATAATAGTGATATTTGGCGAGTAGTAATATTCATATGAAGCATATAGAAGAAAGTTCCGTGATGACTACCGTTTGGTTATATTGTAAATGAATTTTTAAGCCCAAAATGTGTAAAGTGGCGTAAAAATATGGCAATTTGAAAACATAAAAGGTAAGATTAATCCTATTCTACTCCTCTTTTATTTTAAAACTCATCAACCATGTAAATGAAATTGTACTTCACTTTAGTCGATAAATTTTCAATATTAAAAAATCGTTTC
The DNA here is from genome assembly GCA_038502835.1 of Octonoba sinensis. Classification (NCBI taxonomy): domain Eukaryota; kingdom Metazoa; phylum Arthropoda; class Arachnida; order Araneae; family Uloboridae; genus Octonoba; species Octonoba sinensis. Next base: position 94,951,832 of record CM076604.1, on the reverse strand, counting down.
TTCCGTCGGCTTGATGCGAAACTTGTCGTGGTAAGGTTTCATAATATCACAAGCGAAGAAAGTGATTTCGGAAACTTGCTGCAATTAAACAAGGCTTTGTTCAAACAAAAATAATTGTAAAATGGTGGATTTTTTTTTCTTTTTTTTTCTTTCTTTTTTTTTATTGCGAAGTTGCAAGAAGACTTGGCCAAAAATATGTATCCACTATGCAATGGCGGATTTTAAGAGGGGCTCAAAAGGAACGTTCAAAATCATCCAATAAAATAATTTTTAATTTCTTTCTTGCTCATGCAAATAAATTTTCAATGTTTCTAATTATTGTGGCTCATTATTAGGGAATTTGGTGACATTGTTAATTAGTGTTCAATTGGGTTAAAGCGCCTTAAAATGTATTCATTCGAAGTAAATTAGCATGAAAAATTTCTTGGACTTGTAGATTAATTGATTAAAGTATTATAAAAAAGATTAAAAACTCTTATGTCACCTTTATTATAGAAAAAGATACGAAGGAGAAACTTTTTTTACTCCTTAGAGCCCCCCCTCCAGAAATTATTCCTGTATCCGCCCTGCCAGTATGTGTGATTTTGGGAAGCATTTAGCGTTGGAAGGTATTGTTCCAGTAACACTGATCATTTGTAGCTCCTAAGAGGGCTCCTGAGAGGGAAAATTGCTGTATTCACAATATGGAAAGCCTCTCATTGCACAGCACTCACAGCAAAAGTTTGCGCTTCTATTGGCACCAGAGTAATGCAGCACACTCACGAAAGCTGTAACAAATTGACATCTCTAGGGAAAGTTTCAAACTAAACGCTTTATAAAAATTATGCCCTTACTATTAGTCTCTGCGACTTCATGGAAGTCGAGGCAAAAAGCTCATTGGAGAGCAAAGCGGAGGCCTGTTATGTTCTCAGATGAAAGCAGTTTTTGTTTTGGTGCCACTGATGGCCATATATTTTGTTAAAATAAGACGAAATAACCAAGCTCTCATGCGTCGTTGACACACTGTACCAAAACCAGGGAGGTATTTTACTACGACAGCATAGGCACTTTCATTTTGGGGAACAAAGTCCTATGACAATAGAAGTACTCGTGGACAGGTTCTTTTGGCCTATTCACTAACGCCACAAACAGACAGTCACGACTTAAGTGAACGTCTGCTTTTCTCAGTAGTATAAAATTGTCTATTATCTTCAATATAGTATGAAAATATTTAACACTTGTCAACATGTTGCAAAAATGTAGAAAAATGAAAGCAATATTCAAAATTATTGACAGGCACATGAAGAGTAACATAAGATTTTTGATGGAATCTATTTTTCCAAGAAACACCACACATTCATAAGATAGATAGTCATTTTGTTTTGTTTATTTAATATTTAGTTTTATTTTTATTCATCTGCATACTTATTTATGTGGTTTTAAATGCAAATTTCGTTACTTCAAATTTGCGAACAATATTTGCTTCACATTTGTCTTTTGTAGATGGCGAAAGTGATTCCGAATCTTCACTAGAAGAAAGTTCAGGTCTACCTCGGGATGAGTTGTTAAAATGCACCCGGAAACAGGCCTGTGATTGTGGTGGGTAGTTTTCTCTATGACAAACCATAACTTCAGGGACTTTTCTACTTCACTCCTTTACCCTGTTAGCACGTGGCCTTAGGGCTGCCCTCCCCCAGGCACGGGACTTCAGGGACTAACATCATTATTTATTTGGGGTCGGAAATGTATTACTTTATTTGGTTTTAATTATTATTAGTAGTAGTAATAATAATTTTAGTAGTTTCTTCTCTTTATTAATTTCTCTTAAAAACCTTCCAAAATCGACAATAATTTAGATATCATGTATGACAACATCTTGGTCTGACTTTCCTTCATCCTGTTTTGTTTAAATTCATTTTGGACTTACCTTGAGTCCCAATACGATTGTTATGCTTTTTCCTTTTTGTCTCTTCATTAATTTCTCTTAAAAACCACCCAAAATCGACCCTATTCTATATATAAGAATTAGCAACATCTTGGTTAGCCTTTCCTTCAGCCTGTTTTGCTTAAATTAATTTTTGAGTTATCTTGGATGGCAACACGATAGCTATGCATTTTCTTTTCGCTTTCTTTAAATTATTTTTACAGTGAAATATCGAGACGGGAACAACTGCTCATAAGTTTGATATTTTAATGCTGAGCCTTTCTTATGTTAAAGAGGGAGCTCTAGATCACCGTTACTCTCATATCATTGATGTCGTTTATAAAAGATCAATGGTGCTCTTTCTCTAATAGAACATAATTTTAAAGTTCGTCAAGAGGTTAAGCTTTTGAAAAATTTTAGCAAAGGAGAGTTAGAGGGGACATGATTCAGTTATTCAAAATCATTAAAATGGAAAAGATGGGCTACATTTATGCAGTGAAGAAAGAACAAGAGTTCACTGTTCCAACTTTTTCAAATGTCAGGCTAATCTTGAAATTAGGAAAATTACTACTTCAATAGGCAGTTCGAATAGCTTACCGGAAGCGAGTGTTACTTGCAGTGGGGTAAAAAGTTTTCAAAGGGCTCTCGATGTTCATCGGGAATTGATAAATTGACTAGGACCAGCCCAGTTGGGCCTGTTGTTGTCTGTCCCTTGTGTGTTTGTATTTGTGATTGTAAATATAAAGAATTTCAATGAACTATCGCTCTGGGACTCTTCTCTGAACTACTAATTCAGATTGATAATATACATTTTTTATGTGCTACCGCCTGAAAATAACAAAAAGTGGAGAGCAAATTCGTTAAAAAACAAAGTAATCCGTGCTTTTTCGAAAAAATCTGGATTGATATTTTAAATCAATCTCAATAAAATGCCGATATCTTTCTGAATTTCCAAGACATTCAACTCAATTTTTTTATGAGTTGCCCTGTACACTTGGGTTTGAAATTATGGCAGTTAAAAATCGCGCATGCGCAGTAAAAAAATTAATTCCTTTAACCGTCCATAACTTATCAAATGTACGACCTTTCTACTTCAAATTTCAGTGTAATGCTTCACTTGTATGCTGGCAAGCTTTCGGAAAGTTTGGAAACGCTTTGGGAGTGAAAACCTTTTGCGCATTACAAGCTAAAAACGTGTGATGGAAATTGGAGTATAAAAGATATAAGTACAATTTTACAAAAATACACAGAACAGTTGTAGATGGCAATTAAACTATTTTATGAAATTTACAGCTTATCTCCAGCTTTTCACGATGTAGGATCATCCAAAACATTTTTCTCCTTTTTCAATTTGCTGACGGCTCCCTAAATGCAAGAGCGAATGATTTTTTACTGGAAAGTGTGAACATTGTATATTAAAACATGACCAAATAAGTAAACAAGAAGTTCCGTCTAGAACATTAAGAGCCAACTTTCCCGTATACACCGACATTGTTTATTTTCTAGCTATATCTCTCTTTCTGATTTTGCTTTAGTTCATAATTACTTCAAACAGTGGTGTAGTCGAGGGGGGACGTAGGAGCACGGCATCCCCTTACCTTTTTAATTGAATACAAGTTTCCCCACAAATGTTTTACATTTTAACAATGAATTTCAACTGCCTATCTTCGCATGTATAAGCGCCCCCCAACTTTTTTTCAGGACTATACCACTGCTTCAAATATACGTTTTCAACGGTTAATACACATTCATTTCCTCATTCGTGCATTCAATAATTCATTCATTCCCTCATTCATTCGTTTAATTATTTATTCCTTCATTCACTCATTCATCAACTCCTTCAGAAATATCCTTAAAAATCTAATTCAAAAACGTTCATTGGAAAATAGGCTAGTTTAGTTTTGGATGAATTTCGTCTTTGTACCATGTTCTACGTAATAAACTCCTTCCGATAAGTTTGTTCCAAGCGAATCCGTCTGTTAGATCAGGATTTATATAGGATTGAAATTTCCCCGTAGGCGCTAACTTTTTTGAACCCTTCAAAGTTGAACGAAAAATAGTTCAAATCAAAAAATAAAACATGGAAATGAAATGTCCTCGGGGAGACCTTTCGAATGCAAAAAAAAAAAAAGAAATTTGAATCGGACAATTCCCTCAACAGTTATTGGGTTGTACAGACAGACCGCTAAAGAGACTGACAGACACATTTTCCCCATATCAAAACCCTTTGTTCAATTTTTTTATTTTGCATTCTTTATTTGATTACTTCACTTATTTTTTACTTTTCTTCATTTTTAGCCTACTTTCCCGTAAAAGTAAAAATAATATATTAAAGCATGAAAGAAGGCTTAATGTACCGAAAAATATCGTTAAAAATGATGAAAAGTCAAAAATAAGTGAAGTAATAAAATAAAGATTGAAAAATAAAAAATTTGAAAGTAGGGTTTTGAGATGGGGGAAATGTGTGTCGGTCGGTCTGTCGGTCTGTCTGTCTGTCCCCCTTAATAACTTTTGAACGAATAGTCCGATTCGAAAAATTCTTTTTGCATTCGAAAGATCTCGGCGAGGGCATCTCATTTCCATATTTTACTTTTTGATTTGAACAATTTTTTGTTCAATTCTGAACAGTTCAAAAAATTTTAACAAAAGCGCCTATAGGCAAAAGTGAAGCAAATTAAACTCCGGGCATAAGAGACGAGTTATTATAAACAAGATTATTAAAAGAAGTTATCGAAGGAAAATATTTGCTGAGTTGAACAATTTTCGTTCATTTTTGAACAGTTCAAAAAAATAACTGTACTTTTTTCTTTATCCCGGCGCAGGCGATAAAGTCGTCAATAATGATGCAATCGACGCCAAACGAAATGCCTCCGCTGGTAACCTTTTGCGCGTTTTGTTGCCTTGGCGAGATTTGCGCCAGGATAAAGGAATTCATTTTGAAACAGTTCAAAAAAAAAAAAAAGATTAACATTAGCGCCTGCGGGGAAATTTCAATGCTTTATAAATCATGATCTAACAGACCGATTTGCTTGGAACAAACTTTATCGGAAAGATGTTTGGCCGTAGAACATGTACAGATACGAAGTTCAACCAGAACGGAACGAGCCTATTTTCTTATGAAGTTTTTGATCGGGATTTTTAAGGATATTTTCTAATGAATGAATGATTAAATGAATGGGGGAAGGAATAAATGAATAAATGAGTGAATAAATCAGTGAATAAAAAATAAAATAAATAAATGAGTGTATGAAGTGAAAAATAAATAAATGAGGGAGTAAATACATAAATGAGAAAAATGAATGAATAAATAAACGAATGACTGAATAAATGAAAGAATGATTGAGTGAATGAATATGTACTAACCATTGACAAAGGTATATTTGAAGTAATTAAGAACTAAAGTAAGATTATGAATTTCAAGTTGGTGAATACGGGAAAGTAGGCTCGTATAGTTCTAGACGGAACTTCTTGTTAACGATATTTTTGCGATACATTTAGCCTTTTTCATCCTTTTTTTTTTTTTTTTTTTTTTTTTTTTTTTTTTTTTTTGCTTACGAAAAAAATAGGTTAAAACGAATTTTTGCATCAGAGTGAATGTTAAGTACGAAATTACGAAGGCTCTGTAGTGCGTCTCGTAGTTTAGCCAAGGACTGTATGCGTAAGATAATGATTTTAAATTTTAGATTTGCGTAAGTTATTTGGCAAGTACTGCCTTTAAAATAGAATCATATGTTTTATATTTTATGTGTAATTTAATTGACGCAGCTATTAGCAAAGGAATGTAACTGACAAGGTTGGAAATTTGGAAAAAGCTTCAATCCAAATGATAGGAAAAGCACCATTCTATCTTGTGCCAAGATATGTTACAATGGCAAGAAATTTTTGTGTATATGTATGTGTGGCAAGATATGTTTTTCAAGTTATTGGCGTAAATGCATGATTTTTCGACCTAAAAAAAAATCTTAGTAAATATAAAATTAGTAAACATGTCTTTTATGGCATAGTTTATTTTAAAGTTTCTTTCCCTTACATGCACATTTTTTATCAATTAAACACCTGCATTTTAGAAAACATGTCATAATTTAAGAAATATACTTTTTTTAATCCAAAGGAAAAAATTAATTTTGCCTTTTCTAGAGTGCGTTATTAACTTTCGTCGAAATTCGTTATTTTAGTACAAATAATTTAAAAAAGACTTCTTAGTACAAATGCTTAATTTTTCACTACAATTGTTTCATCACAAGCTCTGTACATATGTTTTCCTTATAAGACGACTACCTTGGCAGTGATCTACCTTAGGGATCTATTATCATTATTATTATTATCATTATTACCATCATTGCAGTTATAGCAAGTACAAAACTCTTTCTAGGATAGTTTTTTACGGGCTTTTCCATGGTATTAAGCGATTATTATAATACTTGATTTGTTTAACAATGGCAACAGCATTGAGTTGTTTGTTCATACAGCAACTGTAACAATTGTTGAGATGATGCAACAATGCAAATAAAATTAAACGGTCATCATCTGGGTCAAATAAAATAAAAGTAAATTACCGTGAAAAAATAATTTCAAACTACAGAGAAAAACGCTTATAACTTCTTTTCTAGATAATTTAGAGGCTTCCAATTTTAGCACTCTTTCTAGCAAGTACAAAACTCTTCCCGAAGTAGTTTTTTACGGGCTTTTCAATGGTATTAAGCTTGAAAGGATGCGATAATTTCTTCCGATAGAAAAGGACTATTTTATGCAATTTTCGGATCTCCGCTCCTATTGGTCTTAGCGTGATGATATATAGCCTATAGCTCAATCAATGGGCTATCTAACACTGAAAGAATTTTTCAAATCGGAGCAGTAGTTCCTGAGATTAGCGCGTTCAAGCAAACAAACTCTTCAGCTTTATAATTATAATTACATTATACTGTTTCTGCCATTGCTGATGTTGTTATTGTTAATGATATTGCTGTTGTCATCATCGTCATCATTATTAATACAGTTCACTGAATAAACGTATTAAGATATTGCTGCTATTATTTTTATAATGTTTTAATTGCTATAATTTCTTGATGTTTAGACTGTCAACATTGCACTAAATAAAACTGCAACTTGTGCTGGACTGGAAAATACTAGAACATTAAAGGCCATCGTAGAAAGTGCCTGCCAACAGGACAATGAAAGCCTGGTACGTATACCAGTCCTGAGCGTTCCCACGGAAGTGAACATCTGCCCCCTTTAGGAAATGTTTACATTGCTCCTGACAGAAATACCATCGGGTCTGGCAGAAACTAATGATAATTATATAATAAAAATGCTCAATAATTTCAGTTAAATCGCTATTATAATTTGTTTACTAGTTCGCTAGTTGCTAAATTATTAACAAAAAAGAGAAAAAGCTCTATATTCTTCAAATCTTGTTCATGTTAAAGCTGGGAATTCCGTCTTATCTGTAAAAATTCACTGAAAAAGGATTGAAGCGCAGAAGCTAAGTTTTGTGAGCCCACATTCGAATTAAGCCCTGAACTTCCTTTAAAAGTAATATTTAAAATAAGATTTTGTTAATTCTGAGAAATGTATTTTTTCAGAAATTTTTCCTCTATTCTGTAAAACTCTTTAGGGCTGAAGTAATGCAATTTCGTTTGTAAAATAGGGGAGACCGCAATATCACAATTTTCATTTTAAAATACCAAGAAAGATGGGCCAATCTGCCCCAATACCGGAGTAGGTTAGCTCACTATCTGGAGTACGCTGTCTTAGGTAATATCTTGGAGAAGTTAAAGTTTACATTGTTTCAGAAGCAGCAAACAAATTTTAACTCAGTAAATAAATGATGCACTATGAAAAAAAAAATGTGCATTTTAGTACAATTTTTAAAGTTTACATCCGTCCATAAATGTGAATTCTGAAGAACTATAATGATTTCGTCAGAAGTTTTCTCATTTGATATCAGTAGAAGTAACTTCATTCAAAAAAAGAACTACGCACGTGGATTAAATACGAGACCTATACAACCAGGGCCGGCCCTAGGCTGAGGAGGTGAGGCGCCTGCCTTAGGGCGCGCCGTTCTTTGGGGCGCATTAGCCATAAATATTGACTTCATCTTTATAAGTAGAAAACAACAGTTTTTATCTCAAAAAAATCAAAAACCGATATTACGTTTGTTTTTTATGCGGTTTTAGGCCTCTGGACAGTTAAAAACCGATTTTTCTCATCCTTGTACCACCTCGTCGTGGTGGATGGGCTCTCTATACTAAGAATGCCACAAGTTCCGAATGTTCTAACAATGATTTTTCTAAGTAATTAAACTATACTGTAATTGAATAGTAGAATTGGTTAATTCTCCAACTCAATAGCCGCTGCAGCTGGGCTTCAAAGTTAGTGGTAGTCAAACCTATCTATTTTATGACGAGCAAAACGCAATTTATTTCTTTTTCTCTTTTTCTGTTCTTTATTTTCCCTTATTCAGTCCATCCTGATCAGCGATTGCTTTCCTTTAGCTTTTTGAAAGTTAAAATATGTATTATTAAAGTTTGTATCGATCATTTTTAATCTATATTTCTTCATAGTATATAGTAGGGGGCGGGAAATTTTTTTGCCTCAGGGCGCCATTCGTGCTAGCGCCGGCCCTGTATACAACAGTAAACAGATGGCGCACAAACTGAAAAATGGAATGAAATTACTGAAGTGAGAAATCAGTACTTGTAGGCGAATGTAATAGGTACGCCTACATCAATTAAAAGCAAGTGGTTAACGAATTAAGTCCCTAAGGATTAGGGTCTTGGTGAATGGTGTAAAAATTTTTAATATTTTATGTTGCACTTTTAACTTGTTTAGTCTCGATTTTTACGCATAAAAAATGTAAATGTTTCTTCTCCAATGCATTTCTTGTAAGCATACATGGGGTATTCCGTGCATTTTACCGTTGGTTTGCGCGTTAGCTGCTTTCATCCGCGGCCATGCAGTGCAAGCAAGAAAAGTACTTCTTTAAATTCAGTCTTCATTTGCCCCTTTTTTTTGGGGGGAGGGGGGATTTTATATTTTTTTTCAAATTGGTAGCCTAATTTGAAATCTGCGCTAACTTTTTTTCTTCATTACATTTTTGAAATTCACGTCTTTTACGTACTTATTTTTCTCGGTAAAGCTTCTAGTTAAAACCTTTTGCATCAGTTACTTTTGCTTTTGTCAACGTTTAAAATGCTAAATTTAGTGCTAAATATTTCTACTGTACTATTCATAGTGAATGTATTACTGTTTGCATTAATTTCAGCTGAAATGTGCAGAGACGAACTTATTGCCTGACGATTTTATAGATTTTATTGTGAGTATGATTCTAAAATTATTCATTGTTCTCAAAATTCATAAATATAAACTTCAATTTATTCCCAAAGATAAATTACTCATAACGTGTTCGCTTTAATAACTCCTGGAAATTACTACTTTTTGGAAGGAAATTTAACATAAAATATATAAATTTCTTAAGAACGGTTTATTTTAATTATCTATTGAAATAGGTTCTATCGCAAATGTTTAATAGTGCAAGCTTTTCATCATCAGTTGATTGAAAACAACATTTAAGTTATTCTGATCTTATATTAAATAAATTCTGTTTTGTTATTTACTGCTTTCGAACTTCAGGTGCTGTTATCAAATAATTTTTAAGGCATTGCTTAAAAATTATTTGCATATCTTTTTCTATTCATTAAGGGTTCAACCCCCCCCCCCCAACCCCCCTTATAATAGCACCCTGTCATTCCACATCTAAATGCAAATTCGCAAATGTGCATTATTCTAAGATTATTATGATTTATTTATATGATTCATTCGAAAGCTTTATATTGTCTTGCGCTTTTTTATGTATGATATCTACTTCTGCATTTCAAGATATTGAGTTTTCATAAAATAGTATTCTACCTATCCTCTTGTTTTCTGTTTTATTAAGTCAATAATTTCAGTTCTTTTGTGCATATTTCTATCAAGTAACCAGAAGCGTTCTGTTGGGGGTTTTTTTAGCCTACTTTCCTGTAAAAGTTAAAAGATAATATTAAAGTATGAAAGAAGGCTTAATGTATAGTAAGAATATCGTTAAAAAACACGAAAAGTCAAAAATAAGTTAAATGATTAAATAAAGATTGAAAAATAAAAAATTTGAAAGTAGGGTTTTGAGACGGGGGAAAAAGTGTGTCGGTCGGTCTGCTCCCCCCCCCCCTAATAACTCTTGAAGGAATTGTCCGATTCGAAAGATTTTTTTTGCATTCGAAAGATCTCCGCAAAGACACTTCATTTCCATATTTTACTGAGCAATTTTTCGTTCAATTTTGAACAGTTCAAAAAATTTTAACCTTAGCGCCTAATGGGCGAAAATGAAGCGAATGATGTAAATTCTGGGTACAAGATTCAAGTTCTAATGAACAAGCTTACTTCAAGAAGGTCTTGGCGTGAAATATTAATTTGAACAGTTTTTGTTCATTTTTGAACAGTTCAAAAAAAATAACATAGTGCATACGAGGAAATTTCAATCCTATATAAATCCTAATCTAACGGACCGATTTCCTTGGAACAAACTTTATCGGAAAGCTCTTATGACATAGAACATGTACAAATAGAAATTTCATCCAGAACTAACGACCCTATTTTCCTGTGAAATTTTTTGATTGGGATTTTTAAGAATATTTTTGAATTGATGACTGATTAAATGAATAAGTGAAAGAATGAGTGAAAAAATGAGTGAATAAATGAACAAAAAGTTGAATAAATGATAAAGGATTAAATGAGCGAATGAATGAAAAAATAAGTACATAAGTGAATAAACACATGAATGAGTGAAGGAATATGTATTAACCGTTGACAAAGGTATATTTGAAGTACTAAAGCTAAACGAGAAAGAGATAGCTAGATTATAACTTTGAAGTTGGTGTACACGGGAAAGTAGGCTCGTATAGTTCTAGACGGAACTTCTTGTGTAATTTTATTTTTTAATTGAAATTTAACACGTAATATTGTTATGAGAAAACACTTAGTTCATCGAAACAAGTGCTATTAAGTAATGCAATCTTTTGCCAGCGTGATGCAAGCTTGTGCATACCGTTGAGGTAAAATACTTGCACTTTGACATCTCTTAAAGAGACTTCTTGAAATAGGGTAAAGACTTTACATTCTCGAGAATCGGATTTGTCTACGACGACAGCATATATGATTCGAGAGTTCGTGACTGGTGTGGTGGGTGCATTTTTCATCACACGTCAGCATATAATCCATAAACCCTTTCTTCTCTCTGGCGGAAAAAAAGGTATGAACAAATGAATAATCTTTGTTGCTTTTTCCAAGTTCAAACAGTACCCTTATGCGGGGAACCATAACCCTCCAATGGTATTCCTTAAGTATAAGGATATCAATCAGGATATCAGGTCCACACATTAAGAGGTAGGGAAGCTGGGCTGGCGGGGTTGTTGTACGCATATCAGTCCAGAAGAACTACCTCGGTGCAACTGGGGCCACCGTAGTCGACCGACGGCCATCGGCTCTCTCTACCTAAGGCTTCGGCTAAAAGGTGCAAGGGTGTCCGATGGAGAAAAGTACCCTTATGCTTAGCCCCACATCTTTCTCAGTCTGCAAAATAAGCACGAGTGGTTTTATTAGATACGTAGAACTTATATACGAATTCCTGACATGTTTCCGAACATTCCTCTTCGATAACAATTTTTAAATCTTCTCACTTGAGGCTGTTAGCACTCGCGATAGTATTTCATATTCCAGCGATTCGTTACTAAACTACAATTTGTATACAACCTTAGAGGGCTACATTATGTCGCTGCATCCTCTCAAAATGACATTCATATTTTTCGCTAGAACTAATAACACAAAGTTACTTTAAGCACCAAAAAATCAAGAAAATGTTAGACAGTCAAAATGCATTTATATTCTTCAGCAGAGTTTCTGCACAGTTTATACTCGTATAACAAGCAAGCTTTAAGATCATTCTTATTTACAGAAATTATTAAATCAACTTTTGTATTAGACGGCTGAATCGAAATGAATAAAACCACGTGGAGAAGAGAAAAAGCTTTATCTGTGCAATCTCTAAACACTGAATCTGGCATTTTACAAATAACCACACACTGTAAAATAATTCTCCAGAAAATACACGAGAATCTCCTGAAAATCATTTATCCAGAGTCTACTATAAACTTACTTAGAAACTGTTGAGAACACAACACATATTCTAAGTAAAATTTCTTAGATCAAAAAATGCAGGCTGCATCTACCCGATGCGTGGTGTATGGGGAAAAAACAGACAAGACATCCGCTCCGTTCGAATATAATATTTATTCTGAAGCACACATCACAAGTTGAACACTTAACAAAAACAAAAAAAAACCATCTGCTCCCAGGCGCCAATCGAAGGTCAAAGCCCGTCTGGAACACTTCTTATGGCGTCAACATTCCCATAAATTTATTCTGGGATTACTTTTGTAACATCCTCCCCCCTTTGAGACTTGGGGAGAGTCTCAAATTCATATTACTCATAATTAAATAAACCTAATCTTTTCGGTGCCTTAACGCACCTTCCAGAAGAGGTAAATCTTTTTAATATTACATCATCTGAAATCTTAACATCAGAGGCTCCCTCAGGACCAGATTCCTCTTCCACCGCTTTGTCTTCACAATAACACAAGTTTCACTTGGTTGAATTTCTAATGGGTAAATTCGTTGTACAGGTCGAAGCACTGTTCCATTCTGCATTTTGAGTTTTACAGTTCGAATTTTCCCATCCCTTCCTGGGATCAGCTCAATTATTCTTGCTATCGGCCAAAACAACCGTTTTTTACTATCATCCCCAATTAACACTATTTCACTAATTCTCGGCTCACTCGAAGGTCTTTCATTATACCTCTGAACAAGTTCACCTAGGTATTCTTTTCTGAACCGTTTCCTCAGCTCATTAAAAAGTTTGTTTCGATACTTTATTCTTTTTGATAACTTCTGAGAATCTATTTCATCAATATCTATTACCCCGGAACAGTGATTTTCTCTTAGAAACATAGTGGGTGTAAGAGAAGCCAATTCCTGTGGATTCTCTGAAACATAGGTTAACGGTCTGCTATTAATTACATTCTCACAATCACAAATTACAGTACTTAATTCTTCTTGAGTTAATACAGACTTACCAAGAGTACGTCTTAACAATTCCTTGATTACGCGAACCAACCTTTCCCACCAGCCTCCTCACCAGGCTGCGGTGGGTGGGATAAATTTCCAACGTATTTTGCGCAGTGGAGTTTCCTTCGTAATCCTATCCCAATCTAGACTTGAAAAATCATTAAAAGCTCCCCTGAAATTTGTTCCGTTATCACAGTAAATGGTGGAGGGTCTTCCACGCCTGGCAATAAAACGCCGAAGAGCAAACAAAAAGGCATCTGTAGTTAAAGAATTAACCAATTCAAGATGTATGGCGCGGAAGACTGCACAAGTAAATAGTACAATCCACACCTTCTCCCCTGTTTTTAGAATTAAAGGCCCCGCCAAATCCAATCCCAAAATTTCAAAAGCTACGCGATCTGATACTCGGTCTGGTGGTAAAGGTATTGGTTCACTGTTCATGGCTCTAGCTTTAAATCTCTTACATGTCACACAATTATACACGACGTTCTTAATATTTTTTCTGGCCTTAATTATCCAAAAATCTTCTCTGATTAGGGTTTGCATCATTTGAGTTCCAGCATGATAATTTTTTACATGTACAGAACGGATCAATAATTTAGTAAATTGACATTTATCTGGCAATAGTACAGGATACAACAAGAAGTTCCGTCTAGAACTATACGAGCCTACTTTCCCGTATACACCAAATTCAAATTTATAATCTAGCTATCTCTTTCTCTCTCTTTCTTATTTATCTTTAGTTCTTGAAAGAACTAAATTTTCTTATTTTTCTTATTGAAAATATACCTTTTTCAACGGATAATACATATTCATTCACTCACTCATTCATTCTTTCATTTATTCAGCCATGCATTTATTCATTCATTCGTTACCTCATTCAAGTGTTTATTCATTCATTTACGCATTCATGTATTTATTCACTCATTTATTTATATTTTCATTTATTCAATAATTTATTCATTCATTCTTTTCCTCATTCATTTATTCATTGATTTATTCTTTCACTCTTTCATTTATTCATTCATTCATTATTTCACTCATTGAGTCACTGAGAAATATCCTTGAAAATCCCGATCAAAAAATTTCATAGCAAAATAGGCTCGTAAGTTCTGGATAAACTTTCTATTTCTACATGTTCTACGTTATAAGAGCTTTCCGATAAAGTTTGTTCCAAGCAAATCGGTCCGTTAGATCAGGATTTATATAGGGTTGAAATTTCCCCGTAAGCTCTGTGTTCATTTTTTGAACTGTTCAAAAATGAACAAAAACTGTTCAAATCAATATTTCACGCCGAGAACTCCTTTCAATAAGCTTGCAATAGGAACTTGGCTCTTGTGCCCAGAGTTTACAGAATTTGCTTCAATTTTGTCCATAGGCGCTAATGTTAAAATTTTTTGAACTGTTCAAAATTGAACAAAAAATTGTTCAAATCAAAAAGTAAAATATAGAAATGAGATGTCCTCGCCGAGATCTTTCGAATGCAAAAAGAATTTTTCCAATCGGACAATTCGTTCAAAAGTTATTAGGGGGGGACAGACCGACAGACCGACAGACAGACAGACACACTTTTTCCCCATCTCAATACGCTACTTTCAAATTTTTTATTTTTCAATCTTTATTTAATTACTTCACTTATTTTTGACTTTTCTTGATTTTTAACGATATTTTCACGATACATTAAGCCTTCTTTCATGCTTTATTATTATTTTTTTTTACTTTTACGGGAAAGTAGGCTAAAAATGAGTTCTCATCAGCTCGATTAGTTATCTTAGTTTGCACTCTTAAAATATCATCATCATCTTTGAATGTAACAAATTTTAAAAGCTTTGGCTCAGGCAAAAAACACATTTGAGCTACTCTAGTCAGATATTTTTCTGCATTTACAATTTCAGACAAAGAAAATTCAACATTTGTACATATAACACAAGATTTTCTACTATTATTTACAAATCTTAAAACCCATGCAAACACTTTTATCATTTTAGCATAACTAGAAAAATTGTTTAAAATCCAAACGGGTTTGTCCTTTGCCAGATCAGCATTCACAACTTTAGTCCTTTTCCTCTCTAAGTCTACATCGGCAGGCTGACCACAAATTTCGCCAGTCGGCCAATTCTCAGGATTTTCTTTGAGCCAAGAAGGCCACTCCCACCATCTAGAATTAAGCATTTTTTGAGGGGAACATCCACGTGAGAATAGATCTGCAATATTCATATTCCCAGGAATATGTTTCCATGATTCAGTTTTGGTCAAATTTCGTATTTCCTTAACCCTGTTGGTCACAAAAACTGACCAATTTCCCGACTCCTTTATCCACCAAAGGGCTGTAGTGGAGTCAGACCAAGAAGTGACCTTATGTTCCGAGAAATCAAGAGCTTTCATAATAGAATTCAGAAGTCTAGCACCAATGTTACAGGCCATCAACTCCAAACGGGGAATACTGAGAGTTTTGAGTGGAGTTACCCTAGCTTTTGCTCTAACGAGAACGACCTTTACTTCGTCATCAATTATTGATCTGACAAAGACGCACGCAACGTATGGCCCCTTTGCAAGCATCCACAAAAATATGCAGTTCAGAATATGAATTTATATACATGTAACGAGGCAAAGTAACATCTTTCAATACAAAAATTTCGCTATACCATTTCAAAAATTCACTTGTTATATTAGGGGGTAACTCAGAATCCCAAGACATTTTCATTTTCCACAAATTTTGTAATAGTAGCTTCGGGAGCAACGTTGTTGGAGCTAATACTCCAATAGGATCAAAAATTCGTTGTACAATAATTCGTTGTACAATAGACAGAATTACTCTTTTTGTTATTTTCAATTCACATATTACCGGTTCTAAATCTATACAACAACTCAAAATATCATTATCCAAATCCCATATTATCCCCAAGACGGTAGGAAGTACTACCGCAATGTTTGTCAACATTTTCACAAACAACATTGCTCTCAAAACCACGCAAATTAAAACAACCTTTGGGCATAACAGTTTTGGCTTGTGAAATAAATTGCTCTAACTCATTAACATTAAAAACTCCAGATACCAGATTATCAACATAGAAAGAACCTTTTAATTTTTGAGCAATTTCATTACATTCCGCAGGGCAATTCTCAAAAAGATGCATTAAAGATGCGTTCAGAAGGTAAGGGCTTGAACAAACCCCAAACACCACACGACAATGTCTATAAATTTCTTGCCCTCCTGAGCTTCCGAAAAAGCATCTTAGAAAATCTCTGTCTTTAGGAGCAACAGACAGCATCAAAAATGCCTTTTCAATATCAGCACTTATACCGATTGGAAAAGCTCTAAAACGATCAAGAATATCGGGAATCATCTCTAGTAAATTAATTCCTTTATACAAACATTCATTTAAAGAGAGTTTCCCTCTCTGAGAGGCAGAAGCGTCAAATACTGGTCAAATTTTCGTTGTTTCGCTATTTAATTTCAATATCGGTCTATGTGGTAAATAATGACATTTATTACTCAATTCGTTTTTAGGCACTTTTTCAACTACACCCATTTCTTCCCATTCTGTGAATACCTTCTCATAATCATCAAAATAATTGCCACACTTTAGCTTATTAATCATTTTTTCATGTCTCTTCCAAGTCAATTCCATATTATCATGCAAATTCATAGAATCATATCTCCATGGAAGCTCAACTTCGTATTTCCCACTAGGAAGAATTTTCATTTTTTCTTTATAATCATTTAAATAATCCTTATTTTCATCTGTCCCAGTCGGGTCAGATATCCCTAAAACCTCAAGTTCCCATAATTCATGTAAAGGAATTTTCCCCACATGCATAGACAAATTATCCTTTCCGCGAAAATTTTTCTTTCCTATTACCGTCCAACCCAGCTTACTTTCGACGGCTGTTAGGCCGAAATCCAATTCTACTACATTTTCTGTTAATATTTTTCCAATTACATCAGCCCCAATTAAAAGATCGATTTCCGTTGAATCACAAAAAGAATCTGAAAAGTTATTTTTCTTTTCTTTAAATCAATCAAAACTTTCTTATCATCTATTTTAGGAATGAATCCGCATATTTTTCTTTCTGAAAGAGCTTCAAAACAACAAGAATAAGTCCTATTTAAATCGCTCACTTCAATCGCAAATACTCCATGTTCCTTCGATTTCGTTTCCTCCCCCCCCAAACAATGCATGAATCACTGTCTCACTTCTAAGAGGAGATAAGTTGAATAGATTTATTAGCCTTTCGCTGATGTAACTGCTCTGACTAGCGGAATCGTACAGCGCTCGGATCCTTTTCTCGTGACCTTGACACCGAAAGACCATACAAAGTGTTTGTAAAAACACACATTCGCTTCTGCAGCAATTAGAGAGGGAATTCTCTGCTCTACAAATAATCTCTTTTTCTTGTTTCGGACACATTATTTCAAAATGAGAATTATTATTACACAGTGAACAATTTAACTTATGTTTAAAATTACAGACTTTACTTAAATGACTAGCCTTTTTCAGGCAAGAAAAACATGCACCTTTCTTAATTAAAACCTTACGTTTATCATCTAATGACATTTTCCTAGCAGCAAAGCACTTTTCACTAGGATGGTTTTTTTTCACAAAATATACAGTTCTGAAATCGCTTACCTGGATCAAGGCTAATGAGGGCAGAAGCAGTAGCAAAATCCCGATTTACCTTATTAACAAGAGGACTATCTTTTTTTAAATTAAAGTGGGATTCTTTTGGCGTAAATCCACTTCGTGCAAGCAACATCATCTCTTCACCTTGCACTTCTTTGCGAATAAAATTCATTAAATGTTCCAAGGAACGAGAGTTCTTGGTGTCCGAACATTCTTGATTTCTACTCCGTTCCCACGCGAGTAACACATCCTCGGGAAGACAACTTTCTACTAATGGAATGAGGAAATCACCATATTTTTCTTGAGTTCGTCCCAGGCTCTCTAACGCTCGCAGCTTCCCCTCCAATTCATCATAAAGTGACGTTAGGTCAGTCTTGACTCGTCCTTTCGTTGCATTTTTCATTACGAGATTTAGCATATCTCGCACGTATATTTGCACTAGCAAATCATCCCTACCTAAGCGATCTTTCAATTGTTCTATAACTTTCGGGTAGTTCGCCGCAGTAGCTGGAAAACTTAGAACCAAACGTTCCGCTTTCGATTTCGCTTCCACTGATTGCAGAAGATACTGAAATTTGTCTTCGTCAGCAATGGAGTCATCTTCATGAATTTTCTTAAATTGACTCCAAAATGCCAAAAAATCTTTTGGTTCACCATTAAATTTCTTTAGTTCAATTGTTGGCAATTTAAACTTTCGTAAAGGTGCACATCCTGGTTCAATAGCCGGTTGCACTCGGGCATCAATTTGAGTACAAAGTTCTAAATATCTGTCTCTATACTCCTCCGCTTCTTCCAAATCTTTCTCAAATTGGCTTTCGCCATCTTCGTGCGCTAACAACAGTTCAAAGATTTCAGTTTGACACTCGTCAAGGCGTTGAAATTTATCCATTATTTGCGCCTTCTGGACCAAACACGAAGTAGCCTCGCTGGCCTCCTTCAACAACACCGCTGCAATCTTCTTAGCACAGAGTGTGAAAGCGGTTCTCAATCCTTTACGTTTCAACTTCAAAGAATTCAGCTCCATATTGAAATTTCCAAATGTTCACAATTTAAAATCAGTTCTAAAAATAATTACTTCAAAGCTCTAAACAGCTTATTAAATCAAATCCAATACACCAAATCCCGCCGAGGGTACCATTATGTTGAGAACACAACACATATTCTAAGTAAAATTTCTTAGATCAAAAAATGCAGGCTGCATCTACCCGATGCGTGGTGTATGGGGAAAAAACAGACAAAACATCCGCTCCGTTCGAATATAATATTTATTCTGAAGCACACATCACAAGTTGAACACTTAACAAAAACAAAAAAAAAATCTGCTCCCAGGCGCCAATCGAAGGTCAAAGCCCGTCTGGAACACTTCTTATGGCGTCAACATTCCCATGAATTTATTCTGGGATTACTTTTGTAACAGAAACGAAAACAAGAAACTACAAAGTCTTTAAGCAAGGAAAGTACAGAGAATAAAAAACAGAGAACATTCTGAAAATTGGTAGAAACCGATAATGTGCCGAAGCAGTGGTGCCAGCAGTGAACACGCTGAATTACTATTTCTGGTACACAAAGGCAAAGATGAGCCCGCACTGTTGGGATTATTGCACCTTAGTCCGTTCGGCAAGAGGTGCATCCGGTTTCAGAAGGGATGCCATCAAGCAAGGCCGTATCCAGAGGGGGACCCCACGGCCTTACGTACGTGCCGAAACTAATTCATTTCGGATTTATTTTTAAAGTCCAATACAGTAGAACCTCTGTTAACCGGCTTAATTGGGATCGATGGTAAGCCGGTTAAGTAAAAATACGGTTAAAGAGGGGGATAGCAAAAAATGGGGGTATATTATGCAATTTAAAAGAGAGTGGAGGTGTGATGTTTTATTGTGTTTTTCTGCCGTTACTTTGAGAGTTACATACCAGTTACCAAGAGCTAGTAAAAAGTCTGTGACCCGTTTTTGCTGCAGACGAGAAACGCGGCACTTCACCGCATAGTCGCGCCATTAGTCCTGCATAGTCCGGGGAGATAAGGATTCTAGTCCCGCAGTGGACCAGTCGGTAGAAGCTCGGTTCCCGCAGAACACCGAAAGTGAAGCAACATCGACTGAGGTCAGTGTTTGGAAGGGTGACTACCTCTCGCGGCTGGTTGCTGTGGTGTCCGTGTACGCTAAAGGGAGCTGGTGCACGTTAAATAGGTCGTGGCTCCAATGTCCTCCAAGTGAAGCGATACCTCTGGGGGTGTCAATCCCAGGGGACGGTTTCTCATCTGGAAGCTGGTTCAAAAATTAAGAGACCTTTCAAAGGGGCGTAAATCGGACTCCTGCCTATAAGGGCCCCGTTATACTCAGGAGCAGCGTACCCATTCTTCCTCGCTACGCGCGAGGTCTCGACAACAACAACAACATAAGGATTCTATGAAAAAAATCCATTCGAGTACATACGAGGTGTGTCTAAAAAGTTCGGTGAATGGTGATAAAAACATAAAAACAGAATGTTAATTGTAAGTACATTTATTGACCTTCAAAATACTCTCCACCAGCCACAACACACTTCTGACAACGTTCGTATAACGCTTGAAAACAATAATTGGAGAAGTCTTGATGTGGAATCGTTCTCATAATAGCCGTTACTTGGTTCTGAACCTCCTCGACGTCCACAAACCGTGATCCCTTTAGGACAGTCTTAAGACGTGGAAACAAAAAAAAATCAGCAGGCGCCAGATCTGGAGAGTACGGTGGATGTTGCAAAACTGTCACGCCACTCTGAGTCAAAAATTGTCGTACCATGATGCTGGTATGCGATGGTGCGTTGTCGTGCAGTAACACCCAATTTCCGGTCTGATACATCTGTGGCCTAACTCGCCGGATGCGCTTTAACAAACGTTTGAGAACCTCCAAGTAGAATGCGGCATTCACCGTTTGGCCAGCAGGAACGAATTCCTTATGGATGATTCCTTCTTTGTCGAAAAATGTGATTAACATGGTCTTAACTTTGGATTTTACCGCACGGCATTTTGTTTGTCGCGGGGAAGAAGGTGATCGCCATTCCATCGATTGTCTTTTCGTTTCGGGGTCGTACTGATAACACCAAGACTCGTCTCCTGTAACAATGGAATCCAGAAAGGTAGGATCCCTGTCACACATATCAATGAAATCGCCACACATCTCAAAACGTCTTGCTTTTTGATCATCTGTTAGCATGTGCGGCACAAATCGTGAACAAATCTTGCGTTTGCCCAATTCTTCATGGATGATGGTCCCTACTGTGTCTTTGCTAATACCCAATTCTTCTGCTATTAATCGCAGAGTCAATCGCCAATCTTTTGTTACCATCTCTCGCACACGTTCAATGTTTTCTGGTGTCCTGCTTGTGGATGGCCGGCCTGAACGTGGTTCGTCCTCCTAGCGCCGGTTCTAGCCTTTGATCATTGTAGAGCGAGATTGTCTTTCGGCGCCCTTTGGTCGATGCTTTCACTTCACGTAAATACTACTTTGGTTTTATGTTAAATAAATAATAGTTCACAAATTTTCAAAAATCAACTTTTATTGCAAATACCAACACTTATTGACACTTTAATATTAAGAAAGCTTTTACTGCTACATATAATAAAATTAGTATTTGGTGTGAATTTCAATCAGTCACTAAATAAATCTGTTACCTATGTAGGTATTGAAATAACTAATTAAAAGAAAACATTCCTTATGTCGATCTAGATTTACATTAATCTATACAAGGTTACCTTTCTTGCTTTTCACTGGCAGATTTTTCAATTAAATTATCTGTAGATATGGATTGAGCAATATCACTTCCAATTGGTAAAATTGCCAGGTTTGACAATTTTTCCTGAGCTAGGGTCGGTCTTAGGTAGGTTTTTATCAGTTTAAGTTTATTAAAACTTTGCTCACCTTTTACAACACTTACTGGAATAGTTTGTAACTATTACTTGGAAGGGCAGTCCACAAGTGTTTAGAAACAAATCTCACCAATTATTTTTGTTCAAGACATTAAGAACATCTTTCGGTTGTCCTTGGTCTGTGTCTAAGAATTGCTTCACGCTTAGTATTTCTTCAGCCAGATTTGCTCCAGAAATATCGCTGTGTGAATCATGTGTCAAAATATTTTGCAAATTTAAACAGGATTGCTCCAATTCAGGCTTATCGTCCGGTCGCTTTATATCATATAAGAAACTCCAACTTGCATTAAAATTAGACAGCTGTTCGAAAAGTATTTCCAGAGAATTTAGAATTGTATCTATCAAAGGCTAGAACACAGTGGTCTTAAAATGTTGTTCCGAGTCTATTAGTGTTTCATCTTGAAATTCATAGTCAAACGTTCTTTTTTCTTTTTCGGTTTCTTGTTTTTTGAAATACAGGTGGGATTTCAGCTTTTTCGGCAATTTCTTTTGCTATAATTACAGCTGATGCGTAACCAGTATCCCTATACTGCTTGACAAATTGGCAACATTTGTGCAAAAGATTCGTTGCATTTAACAAGTCTGCCGACTTTGATTGCATGGATTTGCTAACAACATTTATTTGGTACAGTAAATCATACCAAATCACAAGAACGAGCAAAAATTCATATTGATCCATGTGGTGGGCGAGAGACTCGACTTCTGAAGTAGCAACGCTGTCGGTACTATCCTCGTATTCTTCTTGTAGTGCATCTTTCACTTCCTTATATTGATACTTAATAGTTTGTAGGCTTTAGACTCTGCTTTCCCAAGGTGTCGCACAGATTTTTTTTTTAAAGTCAGGGCTTCTGTATGTTTTGAGATTACTTCCCATCTCTTTGTGGAAGAGGAGAAAGAAACAAACAGCCGTTGGATAACCCCGGATAACAACACTGATTTTACTGAAGTTTTAGCAGCGTCAGAAATATGACAGCCGCAAGGATTCAAAAAAGTCCTTGGAAATTTTCTAATAATACGGCTTTGGACGCCTTTCTGTTTCACAACCATATTGGCGCCATTGTCATGGCCCCTACAATCATGCATGTCTAAATCATGTTTCATTATCACCTCATCCAGAAATAAATCTGATACCCTGGCCACTGGAGTCCGATACTTGTGTATATGTAACAAAACATTCCCGTATGCAATTGTCATCAACATCAAAAAATCTAAATGTGACACTTAACTGCTCAGTGCGGCTGATATCAGGTGTACAGTCTAAAATGATTGAAAAATACTTAGATTTCTTTATTTTCATGATAATAGTATTTCTGACTTCATTTCCAAGTAATTAAATGAATTCATCTTGAATGTTTTTGCTGAAATAATAGTTTTTTGTTTCCTTACTAGAGATACCTAAGACTAGCCGCTCCAAATAGTTAGATTTAGCTTTAAAAAAAGCAGGGATTTATCTGATCTGGCAACACTGTTCCAGCGCCTCTCAAAATGCGCTATCATTTTTTTTTTTTTTTTTTTTGCGCTGGAAATTGTTTTTTGCATTTGGCTTTTTGGCGCCCCTTGCCATCTGGCGCCTAGAGCAGCCGCTCCACTCGCTCTACCCCAGATCCGGCACTGCGTCCTTCACAGATTCCTTACCAGCGCGGAAACGTACAAACCAATCATACACACATTTCCTACTCACAGCATCCTGCCCGTACACCTGCACCAACATCTCATGGGTTTCTGTCGCCGTTTTACCCGATTTAAAGCAGAACTTATAATGTGGTGTCGTTGCTCCATGACGCATACTACTCGGGTCACTCAATTAGACTGAATGCAATAAGCACTGCACTAGAAGCTTTGCGCTAGTACCGACAGAGGTCAGGTCCAGACATGTCCGTGCATGTCTACACAGGCACGCGTGCTTCTGTCAAACTTTGAATACCCACTTATGAGACCATTCACCGAACTTTTTAGACATAACTCGTACAATACGAGTACATACAATTCATTCGAGTTTCTTCCACATAACTAGTGCTCTAAAAGCTATTTTTGCTTTTTGTATTTAAAAAAATATGGGCCGTATAAAGCGAAGGCCGGTTAATCCGGAGCCGGTTAAAAGAGGTTCTTCTGTGCTTAATTGGTTGGCGGCAACAACGTGAAACATTCCTATTGTGTAGTGTAGATTACGTAGTGAAACATCATCATTTCTAGTTGATATCTCTTTTATTGTATGAAAAAATATTTTCTCGTTTTTCAGGAATGTGTTCCTACGGTTTTGACAAAATGCAGAATTTCTGGAGAGCCATGTTAAGGTAAAAAAGAGGACCTGTGCATCACATGACTTCCTTGTACACCTATTAAAAAATAAATTTTTTTTGGTAATTAAGAATATGGGTTCGTATACTTACTTATGGGTTCGTGTACTCGTACGCACGCTTAAATTCACAAATGTTCATGTAATTTAAACTTATATTTTGAATTCTTAGGCACTCCCTAACATGTAAAGAATAACTCACAACTAAATTAAAAACATTTTAATTCAGCCATGTTATAATATTTTCCTGGTAATCTCTTTCGTCAAGTTGCTGACAAATTGTAAATTGATACTTCCAAACTTAATGGCAAAACATAATATAAACCCAAGTCCAATTCTGATACAATATTATATTATTTACTTCGCTTATGAAAAAAAATGTTAGCGCTCGTCTGACTGTCGCAGCAGAGAAGAAAGAAAAGAATGTCTTTTGTGATACAGCTTATGTAATAGTATCAATAAACGTCATAATAAAATATGCTACGTTCCTCCATGGCAATCAAAATTTCTCCAGAGTTAAATTCAAATTGCATCATTCTTTATTTTTGTTTTTAAGTCAGATATATCCCAATCCAAATTGATCGGAATTAAGAAGGTTATTTGCAGTTTAACTTCAGATCAAAATTAGTGTTTCATTCTCCGTAGCAGTTTTTTATTATTATTACTATTATAAAACGTTATACCATCTAAATGGTTTAATATCATTTCTACATGATATAAGATGAATTCATTTCTCTTCTCTCAGACAAAATTATTCTACTTTTTATTTAATACTTACATCTCATTGAACACAAAATTCAAGCCTGAAATGAAGCCAAAGGACATTATTTTTATGGAATTTCATATTTTACTTCTAATATGTCATTTTCAAATGAAATTTTAATGAATTTTTGATAGAAATCAATGATGAAAATTTTCTGAAATAAATGAATTGGTTGAGATGTTTTCTTGAAATGAACATACTAAAAAATTTCGTTGTTATGTTTCGGTAAAGTATATTTCTTTGCAGAAGCCCATTCAAGTTTACCTTGATTTCGAAAGAATAATTCCAGAAAGAAGATTTTTGCAACTGTGCTTCTTTTTTTTTGGAGATTCAAAAAAAAAAGAAGTTTCCAGGAAGTTTTGACACGGAATTTAATGGACTAAATTGCAAGTTTGTACGAGAAATGTATGCAAGAAACATTTGGCTTAAATTCAAAATAAATCAAAAAAAAATGCCATTTTCCTCGTCAGGAGAGTCATCAATGAGCGGGTCGTCTGCATATTTTTTGCCTAAATGATATCAGATATGTATTTTGTCTATAGTAAGCTGTCTATGTCCACAGAAAACTCAGTGTCACAAATCTCTAAATTCTCACGTTTTTAAACTTTCAACTTCTTCAATTTGATCATTTTTACTCATCAGGTCAGAAGCGCCATCAATGTCTGGGTCATCGGCATATTTCTTTGCCTGAAATCGCAAATGCATTCAGCAATATCAGAATACATCTTCTGAAAACTCAATTAGGCAAAAAATGGACTTTGATCGTTCTTCTCCGTGGCCCTTCCAATGTGTGTGTTTGTTTCTTTTTATTTTATGATTTATTAAAATGTAATATATAATTGTTTTTTGAGCGATTTTTCCACACGTTGTTATAACTAATTGGGATCATTTCCTTCAATATTACAATTTGGCTTTTCAACGGTTAAAATATGATGAAAATTCAGAAGGAAAAAAATGAAGACTTCATCAAAATAACATTTTCATATATGAAATTTATAATGAATAAACTTAATTATGGTCAGTTGGGGTAATTGTAAACGCTTTTCCAATGTTCTAAATTTTGATTCTTCCTTACCTCTTGAATGAAATTAGAGTTGAAATTGGGAACATTGGTAGCCCATACTACATTTCTCGTCAGTAAATGTGTACCAACACTTTGATTTTATAGCTATTTGCTAGCAAATGAACTCGTGTTTACATTTACCCCAGAGTCCCTGGGGTAAATGTATACAGTGACTAATTTTCTCATGAGATTGAAGAAAATAGAAAACCGTGGCGTACACAGTCTACTTGGAAGCTAAAGAAGTCCTGGAGTAATGGTCCTCAATCTGCGGCCCACGGGCCGCATGTGGTTCGATGAGTTATTTTTGAGTCCGCTGAGAGATCTTTTAATAAAGAAATATCTTACAATGGTATGGTTATTTTTTTTAAATGGGTCCTTCAGTGGATCAGTTGGTTCACTGTCCGCACTGGCCGCGCTTAATGCTTGGGAGGGTAACCAATTCTCGCCACTGATTACTCTCAAAATGCACGCTACTGGGAGTTGGTGTACGTAAGGGATCATTCATAAATGATGTCACGCTTCGAGGGGGGGGGGCGTGAAATTGTGACAAAGTGTAACGAGGGGAGGGGGTAACAAGAAGTGTGACGTCATGCATTATGCAACATAGCGTGACGCGTGACAAAGGGGGGGGGGGGTCCGATTAAGTGTGACATATTGTAACAAAGGGGGAGGGGGTCAAATATATGGGAAAAAAGCGTGACGTCATTTATGAACGGCCCCTAAAATCCGTCGTGGCTCCAAATGTCATCCAAGTTTGAAATAATACCTCTGGTGGTGCCAACCTAGGTTACAGTCTATCAGCTGGGAGCTGCTTCGAAATTAGGAGACCCCTCTAAACCAAATCATTCTTATATCCTAGCAGAGCTTATTAATAAAAGCAAGGCGCTGTCTTGTCTGTCTTAAGTCCAGATCGCCCTGCAAGGGCAGAGCTTGAATTTCTAAGTGACATTAGCAACAACAGCAGCTTTTTTGTAAAACAGACAAAAAAGTACAGTTTTAATGAAAATACAATAGTTTGTCTTCCCACAAGATTAGAAATAAGATAAACTTGAGTAATAATAATTTAACTTTATGCAAGTAAACAGTAATAGAAATATAATTTCACGTTTAATGCTCATTTGTGCTTTAATTTAACGTGAAATTATATTTCTATAAACTTGAGTGTTTACAATTACCCCAAAGTACAAAATATAAGGGGTAATTGTAAACACCTAACTTGCATATGAAAAATGAGAGGCAGGATGAAATTCATAACTAAATGTTTTTAGCCGCATTCCACATGACAAATAAAAATGGTTGAAACCGTTTACTTCGCCTTTGCAGATGAGCTGGAAAGGATAATGTAAGATCACTAAACATTGTTGAACTTATTGCATCTTGTCATTTTCAAACAATGGTGACGCCTCTGCAGTTGTTACGAAACATACGAAGCTGTTTCAATGTCTTCCCTATGTTGCCAATTCATCACTTATTTGCAGATAAGATTTCGACACCACCACAACTGTAGTTATGAAGCTTGTTTACATTCACCCCATGTTTACAATTACCCCAACTAACCTAACTGAATAAACAGTTTCTGTAAATCGCGGGTTCTTTCTGCTGCGTCATTTGGGGTACAGCTCAGAAGCCCAGCAATAACTCGAGTCCCTTTACAGATAACCTACTCGTATGCAAACCTGATGCTTTTTTGTTTTGTTTTTTTTTTCAGTTTTAACCATTTGATAAACGTTTTCAAAAGGATACACAAGAAAAGAAATTTGACCGATCGAGACGTCTCGATCGATTGATCGTCGATCGCATATAGTTTGTGAAATATATGCTTCATAGATGAATTTCATTTCCATGTCCACGGAGACAATTTAATCAGAAATAAGGGAAGTGAAACAAACAAAGTACTGAGAAACCTGTGTAGGTTGACCATTTGAGGTTCTGCAATTTAGTGATCAACTTAGACAGTTGATCAACTTATAGAGGATGGAGGGTTTTTTTCTTTTTTTGCTCATTTCTTACTATGCATTTATTCATTTGTAACTAATTAAAATATAGCTTCATATATTAATGTTATTTTATAATTGTAATTAGCTATGTTTTTCCACAATTATCTAAAAGAAAAATAAATATCTTATTAATTATGTAAGTTACTTATATGATAGTAAAGACATCTTAAAAATACACAATTTTTCAAAATAGCTAGATCAGATAGAAGACAAAAGAAGAAGCTTATTTAAAGAATAAAAGAGTGCTCATAGTAGTTTTCCCATATGGTTAACTTAACACATGGGGGTTTAGGCAAACTGTACTGATGTTTCCCCCATCCAGACAAATACTGGTCTAACATTATAGCATAAAAATATCCTGTAGAAGTTATTTAAGTTTATTTTATTCTTGCAAAAAATAGATAAACTTAAACATATAGTAATAATTACGCGGTCAACTTTACAAAGGGTTTTTTATAATACTCCTACCTAAAATTTGGCGTACATAAGTGGTCAATATAGACAGGTGGTCAACTTAGATGGTCAAGTTACAAAGGTTTCCCTACATTAAATAACATAGGGCTAATTCCGTTCCTGACAAAAGTGGTCAACATAGATAGGTGGCCAACTTACAAAGGTGGTCAATTTTACAGGTTTTACTGTATAAAAAATTCCAGTACGTTTAGTAAATTCACTGGTTTAAATTTCAAAACTTTTTGTACAATAATAAAGCGAGCACTTCAGTAGAGCTCCGTTGCTGAAGCGGTTTTAATGCAAACAGTTTGGTTGGTTGGACACTACAACTTGCTCTTGATTCTAAAAAGATAAAAGAATATAGGCTGCTAAAACAAGAACTTGGTAAAGCATTGGTTTGTTGCTATATAATAAGAACAATGCTATGAAAACATGTTGTTGTCGAAACATGAATATATAGGAAATATTTTACTCCACATTTCAATAAAAAGAGTATGCTTAAAAGTTTTATCAACATTTCAGGATGTTTTTTTTTAAAACGTCACATAATGGCGTTAACCTACCTAACCACCCTAATAACGTCACATTGTTATTAGGTGCTACAAAGAAGGTACGTCTTCACATCCCATTGCAAATAATATTCATCTATAGTTTTCAATGTTTTTCGTTGAAAAACATCTTAAAGCTGCCTTCTTAAAAGTATTTTCAAGGATAGGTTTCTGCATTGAATTTACATATTGAATAGTGGAAAACCAAGAAAATTCCTCTCTGTCAAATCGATGAAGGTTAGCCAATGTGTCACAACAACCACTTCACCTCTTTGTTCTTCAAAGCAACACCTGAATTTGAACTCCAGACAAGTTCAAAGCGGAATTTGGCACTTTTTAAAGCCCCTGAGGCAGTTTGACAGTATTTGCTGCAAACATTAACAATTTATAACCGTCGCATGTCCCTCAGTGGACCTGTCGATAGAAGCTCGGATCCCACAGGACACCGAAAGGTAAACGACATCGACCGAGGTCAGTGTTTGGGAGGGGGACAACCTCTCGGAAGCTGGCTGCTGTGGACCGTATACGCTAAAGGGAGCTGGTGCACGTCAAATCCGTCGTGACTTGATACCTCTGGGTGTCCAACCCTAGGTGACGGACTCTCATCTGGGAGCTGGTTCAAAATGTTAAGAGACCACATTAAAAGTGGCGGAAGTCGGACTCCTGCCTATAAGGGCCCCGTTTGACTCAGGAGCAGCGCACCCATTCTTCCTCGCTTCGCGCGTGGACACGAAACCAACCAAATTCTTAACCGTCGCATAAATTTATTAAAGGCAACAACAGAAATAGAGATGCAACGAATTTATTGTTTTTTGTTAACAGTACTTTTAGCTTACAAATCCTTAAACTCTAACTAAAAAATACTTAACTTACTCTCATATAAGGCGAATCTTAAGCCCAAAAGAATAAAAGGATTTTTTAACCCTTTATACCTGTTGGTACTGATAATAACCATTCCTTTCAAAATTCCATCCATTTTTACGAATATTATGAAATAGAGAAATTTCAATTGCCTTTCATCTCTTGTTGAAGTTACAGGCTTTCGACCACTTTTAAAGTGTTTATTTTGAAAACACTTATTATTAGAATAGTCTCCCACAACTCTACTCACACTTTCCTGAGAACATTTCATTTCCTTTGCTATAAAAAGTTGGGTTTTTGATTCTTCGTGTAAGTACACAATACGAAATTTCACAGCGTCAGATAAGTCGCTCTTTCGTCCCATATTAAGCAAATACTAAACTAAAATCAAATGCCAAAATACTTTTCATTTTCCACGCAACCCATTTTATATAAGACAAATGATCAAAATGCTTTGTGCTAAAATGTAAGTACAAAGATAAAACAACGTAAAAAAGGACAAATCCAGAATAAAAGTAACGCAAATAGCTATTTCGAAGCTACAATGGAGCCTCTTCATCAGTGCAAAAAAGAAACGCTCAGCACGCAGCATGAAAGCTGAGAGTGAACAGGGAAGAACCAGAGAGACAACCGGTATTTTTCCAAATGTGTCGGATTAGCGATTGACCAATCAGAGGCCTGGAACAAGGCGGGAGCAGAGCCCAAGAGGAAAAGGCGGGAAACGAACTGGAAAAAGCGAGAAAGAACAGGAAAGGAAAGAAAAATTATAAAAATTGTTTCCAAATGTCAGGAAAGTATAGAGTGCTGGAAAAATCCTTCACTAATGAATGAGAATTTTTCCAAATGTGATAAGCTTCCCAAAAATCAAGTTCATAGACCGAAGAGCATTTACTGATAGTTCTAGCAGAAGAAAATTCAAAACAATGATCTAGCGTCCAACAATGCTGGGCAATAGAAGAACGTGCAAGTTCTTTACGCTTAACATAATTTTCATGTTCTTTCAGACGGTGATTTAAGGCACGTTTAGTCTGACCAATGTAAGAAAGACCACATTTACAAGAAAAACTATAAATACCACAGTTGCTGTGCAAATCAATGGGATACTTCAAATTTGTAAATTTTATTTTATTCACAGTTCAAATTTCTTCAATATTTTAGCAATTTGCTGACTGATTTTTGGATAAAAAGATAAAATAATAGTATAAGCAGGCTTGCACTTAGAAACATTTCATGAGGGTGAAGGCTTAATTAATTTGTTATAAATAGAATCAACGATCTTAGGAGAATAACCACGATCCAAAGCCACAGCTTTAATGTAAGAAAGCTCAGCATACAAAGAGTTAGAAGAGGAACATATATTCAAAGCACGGAAAACAAGAGCATTGACAGAGGCTAACTTTTGGTTTGGAGGGTGAGAAGAACATTTGTGAGGTGGTAGTGTAACAGCAAAAGGCTTACGAAACACTAAAGTCATAAAATCGTCATTACTTTTAGTAATTAAAACGTCCAAGAATGAAAGAGAACTATCAACTTCCATTTCAATAGTGAATTCAATGCAAGGATCAATGGAATTAAGCTTATCAAGTAAATGATCAATATCCACTTGCTTCTCATCAAGCAATACAAAACAATCATCAGCATAACGGACATAAAAAGGAAACTTTATGGTTTCGAAAAGTTTAGTCTCAAAATAGTGCATATAAATGTCACTTAAAATAGGGCTTAAAGGATTACGCATAGCTGAACCTTCAGTCATACGAAAGTACACACCATCAAATACAAACGTATTTTGCTCAAGACAAACACGAGTAAGAGAAATAAGTTCCTCAATCTCAAAACTAGAGAAATGATATTCCTGAAGTCTCAATTTAAGACAATCCAATGCGCCATTAACTGGTACATTGGTGAAAAGCGAGTTTACATCAAAAGAAGCCATAGTTAAACCAAAAGGTTTGAAATCACGAAGCTTATGAACGAAGTCAACGGAATTTTTAACAGTGAAAGAATTGCCGTTCAACAGAGGAGAAAAGATGGAGACCAAGTGTTTAGCAAGCTTATAAGAAGCAGTAAAAATATTGGAGACAATAGGACGGAGAGGTATACCAGGTTTGCGGACCTTAGGAAGAGCGTAAAATCTGGCACAGTGTGCGACTGAAGGAATCACAGACCTTTTTGAAGAATCGCAAGTGACAGGAGAAGACTTTACAGCCTTACTAATCAAATTTATCTCAATAGTGCTGGGGTCTTTGCGAAGTGTCACATAAGGACCAACTTTAAGTAAATCATTACATTTATCTAAGTAAGAGCTTTTATTTAGAACAACAATTTGACCTCCCTTATCGCCTTCGTAATAACCCATTTTCGGCCTTCCTCCCTTATCGGCCTTAGTAATAACCCA
Source organism: Octonoba sinensis (assembly GCA_038502835.1). NCBI lineage: Eukaryota > Metazoa > Arthropoda > Arachnida > Araneae > Uloboridae > Octonoba > Octonoba sinensis. The sequence continues at coordinate 94,919,867 of CM076604.1, read as the reverse complement.
TTTTATAGTCCCGCAGATGTTAATCCCGCAGCTGTTCTCTAAACCAATAGGAAAAAGTTAATTACTCTAATTTTTTGAACCATGTTGTCCAAATATTCTAATTTTTTTGCATTATTCTAATACTTTTTAAATAGTTCATTATTAATATAGCAGATAAAATAAATATTTATGTTATGTTTATAAATGCCCTGAAGATAATTAGATATTTTTAATATATTTTTTTCTGAACACAATATGTAAATTGACGCTTTAGCAACATTCAACCCATTATTTTTTCATTATTCTAATTTTTTGAATCGGACTGTAGCTCCAGAAAATAAATTCCAGTACTTGGTACAAGCAGCCGTGAGCGGATCTCGAGCACGAGAGGTGGTTGAAAGTTTTCCGCCAACTATGGCCAATTACGAAATGCAGTTGAAAGTTTAAAGTCTCGCTTTGGCAAAGAAGATCTTTTAGTCGAGAACTATTAAAATTAATCATATCTGTTCAGAAAAATGAAAAATTTTCTATGACGTCACTGTATGATAAATTGGAATCCTATCTCAGAGCTTTGGAAACTTTAGGGGTTACGACTGATAAATGTGCATCTATATTGTATCCTATGGTTGAGTCGTGTTTTCCTGAAGAGTTTCTCAGAGCATGGAACAAATGTCCCAATTCTTCCTCATCAGTTGATTCCAAGGAGCGATTAATTAATCTGATGCATTTTTTCAAAACGGAAGTTGAAGGAGAAAAAAGAATTAATTTAGCAATGGCAGGATTTGGTTTGAATGAGAAAAATAATTTTCAAACTTTAAAAAGAGACAATGGAATCATAGGCGTAACCAGGGGGGTTTTTTAGGGGTTCAATCCACCCCCCCCCCCCCATTGGGTATTTACTTATTTAGGCACACAAAAAAATTTCTGGCTACGGCCTTGCAAAGCACATATTTTTTTCCCCCTAAGAAAATTAAACACATATGCATATGATTTTATTTCCTCTTTCTCTGAAGGGTTGTGATCATGACCAGAGTATGCAGCTCAAAATGAAGAGGACTTGGTTATAATCAACCCCCTTATCACCTTGGGGGAGGGGGGTTTAAAGCACGAAAGGTGGCTTCAATCACCGTACCAGACACAGACAGAGATCCTTTCAATCACTCCAGAGGGTTTTCTTTCCTTCTTGATGTCTTTTTTACCCAAAGGCAGCAATTTGGGAACACAATCGCACAAGTTTCCTGGAAAATATTCTCCTCTGTGATGGAGGTTTGTTTTCTGATAAACTAGTGTTGTAGGCTCTGGGGTCTGAAAGTGAAGGACCCCTAGCCAACAATTGTCCTAATGGGTTAAACCCTTAAGCCAGGAAGGAATGCTAATCAAGAAACATAAAGAGCAGTTTGTATTTATTTATGACTTCCTGTCCAAAAACCCATTTTGGTAAAATCTTTTTTGTAGATCAGCCGATTAGAAAACTGATGAACTGTATTTGCATTGCATTCTCATTTACAGATGTTCTCTCATCTCTTATATTTTAAATGGTTTTTTTTTCTTATTATGGCCCATCACTGATTGCATTACGACTCTGGAAATCATCTGTTCAACGTTTCCAATCTCACTGCTACGGTTTAATGCTGCATTTTAATTTGCAATCAAGTATTATTTATATTTTAGCTAAATTTTTAATTATTTTCGATACATAATAATGTTTGCCCTACAGCGATGGACACGTTCGTCATCCAAAAAGAAAAGAAAATTTGATTCAGACGCTTCCACTTCTGAGGTATGTTTTGTTTCAAATTTAACAAAATTTTTAGAAATTTATTGTGGGGATGAGCATTTTTGTAGGGGAATTTGAATTTTTTTCTCTAAAATTCCATTATTTCCCAGTTTTAATATTATGAATGCCTGAACATAGAAGATTGTTTAGCTCTAAATATTGAATGTTCTATTGCGTTTGAATTAAGATCTAGTAATGAATGTTTAATGTTTTTGTGAATCAAGTCCATATCCAGAGGGGAAGGGGGACCTACGGGCAGCCCCCCCCCCAGAAATCTTTTGCAATGTATCATATATTCCTCCCTGAAACTTTGCTTAACATAAGTGTGTCGAAGTCTGCCCCCCCCCCCCCCGAAAAAAATTCTGACTACCTTGGCTCCGGAGCAGGGGGAGCATGTTAAGAATTAAGAAGGGCAGTGTACGCTTCAAAACCATACCCTTTATATATACATATATATAGATATATATGACTAGAAATGGTGTTAATATGTATTTTTTTACATATATGATAGCTTTTTGATGTATATATAGTAGATGTATGTTTAGATCTTTGGTGAAGTTAGAGGAGTGGGTATTTGGGGCTTCTGCAACTTAAATTTTTGAAACTGGTCTTACATCTATAATGCTTAGGCTAACTCTGGAGGCAAGGGTTCGAGGGGCGTTCCCCAGGAAACTTTTTGAAATCTTCCTAGCAATGCAATTTCGCGATACTTTGGTGATGTTAGAGGAAACAGAAAGGAGTTTGGTTACTCTCCCTCAGCATTTTTTTTCAAAATAAAGTCTTATATCTTTTAAGTTACTTTTGATGTCGCTCGTGATAGTGTTCAATGTCACTTTCCCTGAAAGTGTTTCTGAAAGTAAAGTGTCTTAAAAGCGTAATTTCTCTTTTCATTCTTTTTTTAAAGCTTGTGATCTGAATTTTTTTTGCCGGGGGAGGGAGTTGACTTGCTCCGAGGGGGTAGCTTCCCCCCCCCCCCCGGGAGACGCCTGAAATAAACATGGAGTATATCTTTAGAGACAAGTATTTATGACTAGTAAATTTTCAACTCTTTTACACTTCGTATTGGTGTTTAGTCTGTACATTTTTAGAGTGACCCCCCCCCCCCCTTTCACCAACCCTAGTTACGCATATGAATGGAATAACGGTCGCAACAAAATTTCCATAGCTGCTAATTTGTTGACGACTTCAGCCAAAGAGTCTAAACAATCTTGTGTTTTTTGTTCAGGCACTCATTCAAGTGCAGGCTGTTTCTCAGCTGAAAAAATGAGTTTATCTGAGAGATTCAGTATCCTAAAAGAGAAGAACTGTTGCTTTGCTTGTTTGAACGTCGACCATTGAAAATTTGTATGAAGACTATGATAGAATATTTTTGGAATGGCTGCATGAAGGTATAATCGAAGAAGTTCCAGCGAGCGAAATTAAACTGTCTGGAAATTATTTACCGCACAGACCTATTTTAAAAGAAAGCAGTACTACACCTATTAGGCCTGTATTCGACGCATCGGCTCGAATGAAGGGACATCCATAATTCAATGAGTTTTTGCACAATGGTCCCAACTTAATTGAGCTTATTCCTGATATTCTGTTGAGATTCAGAGAAAAGAAAATTAGTGTTACTGCCGATATCAGGAAAGCTTTTCTGCAAATTAGCATCTGCAAAGCAGATAGAGATTTCTTAAGATTTCTATGGTGGAAAAATAAAGATTGTCAAGAACACAAAGTTTATCGCCATGCTAGAGTGGTCTTTGGAGTTCGAAGCAGTCTTTTCTTGTTAGAAGCTGTATTAAAGTATCATATTGATAAGAATTGCAATATTGACCCATTTGTAACAAAGTGCCCTTCTAATAGCTTCTATGTAGATAATCTTGTAACTAGCGTTCACAATGAATCAGAATTGAAAAGCTTGATTAATGTCTCAAATGAGCTTATGGGAAAAGGTAGTTTTGAACTAAGAGATTAGGAGTCTTCAGAGCCAAAAGAGGAAAGGTCAGGAATTATTGATTTATTAGGGCTGAAGTGGAATAAATCAGAAGACATCCTTTCACTTAATCTTAAATGGCTGAAAGAAGTAAATATTGAAATTATCACCAAGCGTACAATGTTATCTGCTACTCACAAAGTATTTGACCCGTCTGGATTTGTTTCTCCAGTAATGCTTTGTCCCAAGCTCATGTTACAGAAAACCTGGAAAATGTCTTTAGACTGGGACGAAGAAATCACTGGACCTCTCAGGGAAGAGTTTCTCCAATGGTACCGAGTACTAGAAGTTTTGAAGGAAGTTCATGTTCCTCGTTGGCTAGACATTACTCCCGATTCCTCAAAGAAATTCTTTGTACACACCTTTTGTGATGCAAGTAAGGATGCTTATGCCGCCGTTTCTTATCTTGTACAGGAAGGTGGGGATAAAAATGTGCATTTTTTAGCTTCTAGATCCCGAATAGCTCCTTTGAAGGATGCAACCATACCAAGATTAGAACTACTGGCTGCGCTAGAGGGAGCAAGATTAACAAAATCCATAGTTGATGCCCTTGGTTGGAAGACTGTCAAATGTTTTTATTGGAGTGATTCTACCACTGTTCTTACGTGGATAACTAAAGAAGAAAACTGGTCTGTTTTCGTCAATGATAGAGTGCAAGAAATAAGGAAAGTTATCCAGATTTCTTGTTGGCGACATGTGTCTGGGATACAGAACACAGCCGATTTACCATCCAGAAGATGCAAAGCTAGTTACTTAGTCAAAACCAGTTGGTGGGAGGGACCAAAATGGTTAAGTTCATTCCAAGACGAGGGACCCTCCGAAGATTTTGAACTGGACGAAGATGAGATTCTGAAAGAGCAAAAGAAAAGTGTACTACCTGCTTTAGTTGCTGTGGATGCTGAATCATCAACGGAGTGGCTCTGTCAACACTTTTCGAAATATGAAAATATGATAAGGTTGGTCGGATGGATAGCAAGGTTTACTCAAAACTGCCGTTCCAGAAAATTAAACAGAACAATAGGCGAATTCACAGCAATTGAATTTGGAAAAGCGGAGGTATTAATTTTTAAAACGGTTCAGAGGGAAACGTTTGATGGAGAAGATGACAAGAAATTAAAGTTTCTTTCTGTTTACAAAGATGAAGATGGACTGTTAAGAGTTAAAACTAAAATCATCTATAGAAAAGACTCTGATAACTTTAGAAAACCTGTCCTCCTCCCATCAGAACATGAAGTAGTGTCAAGATTGATACACTTTTATCATGAAAAGAATTGTCATTGTGGAGCTCAAACCTTGATAAATATTTTGAGAGAAATTTATTTAATTTTGCGTGGAAGAAAATGTGTTAGAAGAGCCATTTCAAGCTGTGTTATCTGCAAAAGATATAGCTCCAAAAAGCTCGAGTGTGTGCCATCCCCTCTCCCAGAAAATAGGGCGCGTGATGCGGCAGTTTTTCAAATTGCTGGTATTGATACTGCACGACCGCTATTTTTGAAAGGCAACCAAAAGGTTTGGATACTGTTGTTCACAGGTGCAATCTATAGAGCAGTACATTTGGAACTTATATCCGGACTTTCTACTGAAACTTTCCTGATGGCTCTAAGGAGGTTTGTAGCTAGACGAGGCAGTTGTTCCACAATTTATTGTGATAATGGAATGAATTTTGTAGGCGCCGCAAACATCCTACGTTCCCTGAACTGGGAAAAGGTTGCAAAAAATTTAACAGTTAATGCTATCATTTGGAAATTCAATCCTCCAACCGCCGCTTGGTGGGGTGGTTGGTGGGAGAGACTGATCAGAGCAATGAAAGATCTTCTGAAAAGAGTATTGGGTAGGGCCTACTTATCTCATGAAGAGATGATGACCGTCTTGTGCGATTGTGAGGCCATAATCAATTCTAGACCACTAACCTACGTGTCAGAAAATGATACAGATTTTACTCCTATTAGTCCGTCCATGTTTATTCAAGACATCAGAGAGTGGGCTGTTCCTGACCTTGATATAGCTGACCATAATAGCCTAAACAAAAGGATTAAATACAGACAAGCTATTCAAAAAGAACTCAGAGATCGGTTTATTTCAGAGTACTTGGGTCAACTTGTGCAGAAAAGATCCTGCAAAGCATTTAGACCAGTCTCTGTTGGAGATATAGTACTGGTGGGAAGCAAAAACCTCAAGAGAATTCACTGGCCTTTAGGAAAAATCATTGAGGTTCTACCTGGTAAAGACAAGAAAATAAGGCTGGTTCGAGTGAAGACCGCTAACTCCACGTTGCTGCGACCTGTTCAGCGGGTTTACCCTTTAGAAGTTTCCTCATCTACAGAGTTCACTTCTAACTTTATTCCTCATCAGACCTCACCAAAGACCTTGACGACCAGTGAATCAGAACAGTTAGAGACCGAAAAAAAATTTGCTAGATCCGGTAGGATGATCAAAAAACCTGAAAAACTGAATTTATGAACAACTTAAAAATTTGATCATGTATTGTTTTTTTGCATTTACCTGTTTATACACTTCCTAAAATTTATTATGTAAGTTTTGGTTATGTGATAATCAAAAGGTGGGAGGATGTTGTAAATAATATTTAATAATATTTCATGCAAGTTTCCGTATGGCAACAGCCGGTTGCGCGCGAGATTGTTTTACGTCTGAAACGAAACTGAAAACGTTCAACGGTGTTCCATGTTTGTTTTTTCTGCTTTCTCGTTCATTGTTATGCTTAGTTAAGATATATTTGATAAAAAGGAATAACCTGCAGAGCCAGCAGGGGCTCAGATGAAGTTTTTCGTAATAAATATTGTTGTGTTTTATAAATTCGAGTAGCGTTTGTTATATGCTATATCAACACCAGTGTACTAATTGCGATGTTGCCGAATATTTTCTACTGCACAAAATTTCTAAAACAATAAATCTGTCATTTTCGAAATCAGAATTTGTTTATACAAGACTTTCGAAATTTCCTTAATTCGTTTAGTAATTTTGAAAAAGGAAAAAAAACGATTTTTTTCCCCTATAAAAACACAAAATAGCGGTCGTGTTGTCCAAAAATGCTCTACCTGATTACTTCTGGGGCTTTTCAGAATCTTTGCAACTGACAGGATGAAGTTCATCATTTGGAGTCTTCAGAGCTTCCAGGTGATTCTGCGGAACATTTTTAGGAACAAAAAAAATCCATTTTTTGTTTTTTTCGTTTATTACTCATATCAAATTTGATCATTGAAATTTAATTAATTAGCATGTTTTGATGCATAATTTTATTCATTTATTTTCTAAAAGTAAATATGAAATAAAGTTTAACCGAAAATCACTCCTTTACAGTGTAACTCCAAAGGGGAAAAGTTAAACTGTAACTGTATTTCTAACTCGAACTCGTCCAACTCGAGAACTACAGTGGCTAGAACAAAAAAAATCTTGAACCAAAGCAAAAAGCTTAGCTTTAAATTTATTTTGTTGTTATGACAAGCACAATTTCATTTTGATATTACATTTCTTCTTCTTTAACGTCAATATTGTTTCATATATAAAATTTAATATTTGAGTCACATCTTTTAAAACTTTTTGTAGTTCCAGACAAATGTAGAATTTTGTTAAAAAACTGAACCCCCCCCCCCCCAAAACCCCCCGCCCCCTCTGGTGGGTACCTTTGTCACATTATGATACACAAAATGTTGGTCAAGTTTCAGTTACATACTAAATCAAAATAGAAACAAATAATTAAAAAAATCTTGAACCAAAGCAAAAAGCTTAGCTTTAAATTTATTTTGCTGTTATGACAAGAACAATTTCATTTTGATATAACATTTCTTCTTCTTTAACGTCAATATTGTTTCATATATAAAATTTAATTTTTGAGTCACATCTTTTAAAACTTTTTGTAGTTCCAGACATATGTAGAATTTTATTAAAAAAACTGAACCCCCCCCCCCCCGAATCCCCCCGCCCCCTCTGGTGGGTACCTTCGTCACATTATGATATACAAAATGTTGTTTCAGTTACATACTAAACCAAAATAGAAACAAATAAAAAAAAAAATCTTGAACCAAAGCAAAAAGCTTAGCTTTAAATTTATTTTGTTGCTATGACAAGCACAATTTCATTTTGATATTACATTTCTTCTTTTTTATCGTCGATATTGTTTCATATATAACATTTAATATTTGAGTCACATCTTTTAAAACTTTTGTAGTTCCAGACAAATGTAGAATTTTGTTAAAAAAACTGACCCCCCCCCCAAATCCCCCCGCCCCCTCTGGTGGGTACCTTTGTCAAATTATGATACACAAAATGTTGGTCAAGTTTCAGTTACATACTAAATCAAAATAGAAACAAATAATAAAAAAAATCTTGAACCAAAGCAAAAAGCTTAGCTTTAAATTTATTTTGCTGTTATGACAAGAACAATTTCATTTTGATATAACATTTCTTCTTCTTTAACGTCAATATTATTCATATAAAAAATTTAATTTTTGAGTCACATCTTTTAAAACTTTTTGTAGTTCCAGACAAATGTAGAATTTTATTAAAAAAACTGAACCCCCCCCCCCAAATCCCCCCGCCCCCTCTGGTGGGTACCTTCGTCACATTATGATACACAAAATGTTGGTCAAGTTTCAGTTACATACTAAACCAAAATAGAAACAAATAATAAGAAAAATCTTGAACCAAAGCCAAAAAGCTTAGCTTTAAATTTATATTGTTGTTATGACAAGCAGAATTTCATTTTAATGTAACATTTCTTCTTCATTAACGTCAATATTGTTTCATAAATAAGATTTAATTTTTGAGTCACATCTTTTACAACCTGTTGTAGTTCCAGCCAAAATGCAGAATTTTATTCAAAAACTGAACCCCCCCCCCCGAATCCCCCGCCCCCTCTGGTGGGTACCTTCGTCACCTTATGATACACAAAATGTTGGTCAAGTTTCAGTTACATACTAAACCAAAATAGAAACAAATAATAAAAAAAATCTTGAACCAAAGTAAAAAGCTTAGCTTTAACTTTATATTGTTGTTATGACAAGCAGAATTTCATTTTCATATAACATTTCTTCTTCATTAACGTCAATATTGTTTCATATATAAGATTTAATTTTTGAGTCACCTCTTTTACAACTTGTTGTAGTTCCAGCCAAAATGTAGAATTTTATTCAAAAACTGAAAAACACCCCTAAGCTCCCCCTCACCCCCTCTGGTGGGTACCTTTATCAGAGGAACTTTAAGCCAAACTACCATATTATTTTAATATATTATTATAATGACGTTCCAACAAGCCTCTACTTAATTTTCTTGACTGGTTGTAATTCATAGTATATTCCACACAAAATTTGAACATATTATCACATATAATCCTTTAAAGTTTAGCCCTTCCTTTAAAGTTTAGTAAGTTCAAACCCACATTTAGTTCACCAATATGAGAGCCAAAAAAAAAAAAAAAGCGATACTTTCGAAAGCAAATTATTCTGTTCGGATGCAGATTTAAAAAACCACAGACATTTATTATAGCATTGCAAGACTTTGCCCTTTAGAAATTCTTGTTTTCTTTGAGGTGGTCAGAATTAAACCGATGTATCACACATAAGTTTACAAAAACCAAAAATGGACATTTGTTACAAAATCCTTTTCATTTATTTATTTTATAGAATAAAAAAAATGAAAGTTGTTCGTATTTTAAAGTTCGAATGAGTGAGATATTTATTTCATTTCCTGCTTCCTTATGGAAAAAACTAATCTGAAAGTAGTTAACAGTAATCAATTCATGTTGTGCATCAGTGTCACTTGTCACTTTCTGAATGACAATCGGCTGAACGAAAGACTTTTGGTACACAGGGCCTTTAATCGCAGCAGCTGGCCCCAAAGCCGTCTTCCGGCGGGCTCGAACTTACCTCGCTGTCGAATAGAGCGCCATCTAGTGGAGGCTTACTTTCGGGTACAAAAAAAGCGCTGGAAGACAATGGCGAACGGCACACTATCTATTCTAGCCACTGTATCGAGAACTAACATTTTTTCCTTCATGATCGTTAGAAATCGCCATAAATGAATAAAGTCGCCAATATGGTAACCTTAAAATCAGGATTCTTCCTGCATTCTCAGATCCAGAAAATGACATTGCAACCATAACCGAGGGAAGTATTCAAATTATTTAAAAGTTCATGTGCAACTAAATATATATTACCATTCCCTAGGATAAGTTCACTATGTCAATACAATTTTTGACAGAAGACAGAAGAAACGCAATGACTCCAGGTTTGAATTAAAGCTTACTTCCCATGAGTATATTTATCTGTCATTGAAGTTAGCACTAAAATATGTAACAATACTTAATAATTATAGAATGACAATTTTCCTTATTGATATATTTCTATTTCTTACGCCGCCTAAATAACGTAGGCTACTTGAAGCTGTTTCATTTATTTATCTACTTATTTGACCTTTCCTTTCCGTACTCTGGAGCCTTTAAATATTTAAGCTCTTTCGCTTTTGTTCATGTTTCTTTTAGTTTTTTACTGATCTTTAAACTGACTTAACAATTGTAAATTTCAGACAAGCAATTACTTGCTTGAGATTGTAATCTTTAAAGATTACAATGCTAATGGTAAATGATATATAATATTGTTTTGAAAAGCAATCAATGTTTAAAGACCTTGATCAATGATCATGCAGATGTTTAAGAATCATTTCACAGTATTTGGCTACACACTTTGGAAAAATTTATGTAGGGGTCATCTCTATGTATTTACGTGTTACGCACCAGACATTTCTCAGCAAAATTTTGAAGTATTTATGCCTGTTTTATTATGGAAATATTTTTATAAGTTTTCAAATTTTTGTACTATATTTTGTACGTCTGGTGCAACATAAGTATATAACTTTTATTTTCAATAGGGACGAGTTTTTATTTTTAAATTATTTAAATTTTGTACAGGACAACAGAAAAAATATTTTTTTTTTATACCTAATTTCATTTCCGCTTTTCTCTGAATTTATGCTGAAAAAAAACATAGGGACCCCTCTTATTATTCGGAATAGTGAAGTTACAGTTATGAAGACAAAAATTTAAACTTTTTTACATAAATATAAAACTAAAAGTGTTCATACTTACAATACTTTGAAAACTTCTTGAAATCGAGATTAAATTCTCTAGATCGAAAATTTTCCGACCCTTGTTAAACTATGTCATAAAATTTGCAAGGAATATAATCTGTTGTGAGGCCCTCCTATGGAACTCTACAATAAACAATAGGGCGGGAGATTTGAAATAAGGAAAAGGACCCTTATCAGGTTGGAGCCCATGGCCGCCACCCAGTCCACCAATCGTTTAATCTGCCCCTGAGGCCTGACTATGTCTGCTAAAATTTTGATCTCAAACCTTTGTGTGGCAGACAGTGGTGTAACTACCATCTGAGGCCTGTGGTAAATTCATTGGATGGGCCCCCAGAAAAAATCGTCAGGTTGTAATTTAATGTTAATAAATCACTGAAGTAGTTACCCAACAGTATTACTAATATAGTGTGCATTTTAGTTAAATGTCTAATAAATTTAATTTAAAAAAACATAGGTACATATTACATATTTATAATAAAATATCAATTTAATCTTAACAAAATATTCATTAATAGAACTCTTTTCTCTGAGCTTTCTGTTCTGCAAAAATACTAATAACATAATCAAAGTTTAAAGATCTGGCCGTAGAATTTTCAATAGACAGAATAGCCAAGTTACTTAGCCCGTTTTGTCCCATAGAGTTAATTAAATAGGGTTTTATTAATTTTAGTTTTGAATCTTAATAATCGTATTAAAACTATTTGTATATGATCTTTATTTGTGTCTAATTTTAAGTAATTTAAATACTTTTATAAAATTGATAATTTTTGCTAAATTTTGTTGAAAATGTAAGGTTACTTCTGAGATCGCAGCTTCTCGGGCTGGGGGCACAATCGAGCCGGGGGCCAGTGGCATTTTGCCAGCCCTGCCACCCTATAGTTACGCCACTGGTGGCGGATGAAGAATTTTTGCAAAATTTCTGCCTGGCCTGCTATTGTAAAAGAGCTTCCACATTGTTGGAAGTACTTGCCCATCTGTTACATGTTACATCAAAGGGCAAACAAACATAAGTGAGGGCGATTTACCTTCACCAGACTTTTACGAAGATTTTTTTTAAAGCCAAAGGCTAAATTCAACAAAGCAGGCCAAAGTTTCAAAATTTTTTGTTAAAGAGTTGCAAAATTTCCTATGCATTTTTTATACTGCAGGCTATCTGCATGATTCATTAAAATAGCAATACTGTATATATAATTTTCTATTTCTGTTGTAATTGAATGTGCATTCTTTTTTATTGTGTAAAACATACATTTTATTTGGTTTATATAATATACAATATTTACTTATTTTTCCATACATATCTTGACATTTCTCAAATAAAAGTATATTTTTATATATTAGTGGTTGAAGTTGCTCTTGAAAGAACTGCCTTTTTATTCAGTCAGTAGAACAAAACACTAAGCTAATAGTGTTCAACTTTTGTAATTCAAAGTTTCAGAAAATTAAATGTTTTTCTGTGGTTCTTTCAGCTTCACATTATCCAATCTGTTTTTAAGATTTTTTTTAAATGCTAGTTATGATAATCCAAAATATGTAAACTAACTAATTTTTCCTTAATTTAAACTTTAAATTAAAGCAACTTTGTGATACAGATATTAAAACGTAACTTTAATATTCTAATAAATTATCAACAAACATACACTATTATTTAAAAAATAACTAAATTTTGAAAAATCCCGGGTTTGGTGTAGAATCTGGTACCCCTTAGTTTGGCGTTACATTTTGGCGATAAAATTTTATTTCTGGTTTGGCAGCGGACATCTAGCTATTCACGCCTTGGCGTCAAAACAAATCGCCAAAAAATCAAGGGGTACCTGATTATAAACTTATACCAAAATCCCATAAAAACTGGAAGCACTCCAAAACAAAATCGTTGGGGTTTTTTACAGCCCTGGTAAGTGAATACATTTCAATTAACTAAACGAGAAATCTATATAGATTTACATTTCATAATCGAATGTTCAACATTTTAAAGATTTTTTAATCTTTAAAATGTTGAATGAGTTAATTTTTTAAAAATAATTATGGGAAATTATATTGTGAAGTAAATACTAATCACAGTTTTGTAATGTTTATTTTTTGCACTATCTTTCAGGTGTGAAATGTGAGCACTTTCCATGCTAAACTTAATAATGTGGGAAGTATTTAATGTTCCACCTGTGCAGCCAGTTATCTATAATGCCATTTTAAGTAAAAAAAGTATGTATATGGTACCCTTTTTTTGTATCAGTACTAATTTTTTAGAGTTGCTGTAAAAACGTTCACAGAATGTTTGTTTTCTATACTCTTTTTTAAGGTATAAATCAAAGCATTTTTCCAAGATAGCGTGAAATATCCAAAAAATTTTCATTTTTGTGAATAAATTATTTTGATAACAAAATGGATAAATTTTTTATATGCTTGAATCTTTTGGTCCTAACGCGCATATATGTCTCAGAGATTAGTGCGACAGTTTAAGCTTTGTAATGTCCACATGCAGTGGTGTATCCAGGATTTTGCTTTTGAGGGGGACCAAGGTTGAGATCCTAACTCCGGATTTTGATTTTAAATAATGCTTTGTTCATAATTTTGTGCTGCTTTCAACAATGAAGTTCAAAGGTAGCATTGATGTTGTTCTGAGAATTAATTTTTTACTTTTTAACACAATTTACAATTACAAGAATGGTAGTTTGATCTTGCTTCCTCAATTCTATTTTAAAGACAATTCTGTTTTTAAAAAACATTTTAGCACTCATGGTGTTCTGCTAAATATAAAGAATAATTTCAGTATCTGTTGAAAAAATATTCCGGATACATTATTCTGTAAGGTTATTAACATATAGTGATATTGTCTGATGCTGCCCTACATTCCCCTTTTATTCCATGATATAAACTACTTTTCTTAAAAGCACTAAGCATCAGAAAATAGAATTTAGTTATACTACACTTGAAAATCCACCAATTCTCTAAAGAAGCAAACTGAAATTTTCTTAGTCTTTCTATTGCCAGTCCAGGTGTGAATGTTGATATATCAATAGTCCTGTGTGTTTTAAGATTTGTGAAGTATTCTTTTGGTAGGTGGGAATGTCATTCTCATGCATATTTGATTTCTAAAAAAAATACTTATGATATTTATGCAAATACAAATGTGACAATCAGCAACAAACACAGGGTCAGCTCGTCAATTTAACAATCCCTAATGAACATCAAGAGCATTCTTATAAGTTTTCACCCCACTACAATTAACAGTTGCTTCTGTGGAACTATTTCAACTGCCTACAACGCCTATTGAAGTAGTAATTTTTCCTAATTTCAAGATTAGCCTGATATTTGAAAAGCTTAAAACAATGGACCTCTGGTTCCACCATCAGCGCATAACTGCAGCCCATCAACATTTCCTGTTTTAATGAATTGAAACAACTGAATCATGCCCCCTCTAATTCTCCTTTGCTCTAGACCAGTGGTTCCCAACCTTTTTTTCTTTGCGAACCTTTTCTAACATTCGAAAGTTAATGACGAACCACCTTCTGTAGTCGTAAGTAACGGGTAACAAAACTATAAAATTTAATAGCAGATTTATTATCTATGTTGCACATTAGTTCATGAAAATATAATTGGAAAGCATCAAAGTTTAAATAGTACTGAAATTACTTTATTTATTTATTTTTTAAATTATTAACAGGGCAGTAAACATGTATTAACAACATGTTAAACATGTATAAAAAATACCTTTAAAAAGTATTTTCTCGATAATGGGAAAAAGATGTGTAATGGCATGAGAAAAAACGTAAAATTTTGAATCAATAAACAAATATTTTCTTCCGCTTTTGATTTTGGATAGAAATGTACAAGAAATCTTAAACAATGGGGAAATTTGCAACAATATTGAAACTTACATCAATTTCTCATAGTGATAAAGCAGAAAAATTGGAATAAAGTAAAATAAATGTGAGTACAAAATTTAAAGTTAATGAATAAATATCTTCCACTTCCACTTTGGGGTCTGTATATATAAAATTAGCCGAAAATAGTGCAAAATTTTAAGTCTTACTAAATTTTCATATTTTTGACTCTCTTTTTGCGCTAGCGAGGAAAAGTAGGAAATGATAGTAGAAACAAACGTTCAAAATTTAAAATAAAACACTACTTATTTTTCGATTAAAAATTCCGCCATTGATATATTATTTTCGTGAACCCCCTTTCGACATCCCGCGAACCCCTGTGGGTTTGCGAACCACCGGTTAGGAAACGCTGCTCTAGACTATACATATTGAGCCTTTTAAGCCTAACCTCATAATCAAAGTGTAAGAGACCACTTACCAACCTAGTAACCCTCTTTTGAACCCTTTCCAATAAGGTAATATCCTTCCTTAGGTAAGGAGACCAAAATTGAATCGCATACTCCAAATGAGATCTTACCAAACTTCTGAAAAATGACAATCTAGACACACGGCAGTGTGTCCGCCAAGTTCAGAAAGTCAGCCAATTTAAGATACGGCGACACCGGCCAATGTGTATATTTACCCGAACCATTTCAAGCTACTTTTGACCCCACCATTACCCCAAAATTATTAGACCGACATACTTGAAATTTTGAACGTCTAATAGTTAATCCCTTTAACCCCATAGAATATCAAATTTCATTGATGTACCTCTTATGGTTATGGAATTATTAAGGTTTGAAAAGTGTCATTTTTATCACTCACTCACTCATTCACTCACTCATCAAAAACCTAACCTACTTCTAGGAGACTTAGAAACTTGAAACTTGGTATCATGGTAGACAACTTGGCATATATAAAGGAAAAAATCCGAAACTTCAAAAAATTACATTATCTTCGAAGTTACTATCATACTCATAAGTAGCATCATACCTAACGACTTCAAACAGCAGCCATATTTTTCTGTCGTTTAAAGTAAACAATACTCTCTCTCGCTTGAAGGTAAATAATTGATCATTGATGCATTGAAATTCACTTTCCGCTTTCATTTTTCGCCTTAAGGCTTAACTCAAGCTGACTACAAAGAATGCAGTGTCATAGTTATACAGAACTTTTCAAAGCTTTAAATAAAAAAATAAATAAGTAAATATAGGTTCACGGACTTATTACGGAGAAATGTAAACAGATGAAAAAAATCTTAAATAATTAAGAGCAACTATTCAGCTTGGTTTAATTTAGTATAACTTATCGTCAATATAAAAACACGCATTTTAGCTTTTCAAAAATTAATGATATCCCAACAAAACATAAATGTGAAAAAAGGGTCAAGTTCGATAGAAGAAAAACGGCCTTCGGAGTAGTCGGTGCCAGCGATAAAAGAATTGATATCTAATGGGGGCCAAGTTCGATAGCAGATCCTTTGATCATGGCTGTAAGAGCGTACAATGTTCCTTAATTTATTTAAAAACATTTTTTTATCGGATTCCTAACTTAGCAAGTTTTAATTAAGATAAGTTACGTTCAAGAAGACAATTAGAAATTATAAGAGCTTGCCACATGATTTTACTAACTATTAAAAATTGCTAATTGAATGAGTTAAATTTTTTGAATGTAATTTACCTTAATTAACACTTGCCAAGTTAGGAATCCGATAAAAAATGTTTTTAACTAAATTAAGGAACATTGTACGCTCTTACAGCCATGATCAAAGGATCTGCTATGGAACTTGGCCCCCATTAGGTATCAATGCTTTTATCGCTGGCACCGACTACTCCGAAGGCCGTTTTTGTTTTATCGAACTTGGCCCTTTTTTCACATTTATGTTTTGTTGGGATACAACTTCCTTGGACCTGTTCGAAATAGCCTTATTGATGAACCCAAGCATCCTGTTAGCTTTGTTACTTACTATACTACACTGCTGACTAAACTTGAAGTCGTGACTAATCAATACTCCTAGATCAACGCCTGCTTCTGCTTCACTAATGATGGAACCTTGTAAATAATAGCTGGTGTATTTATTCCCATGATCAAAGGGAAGCACTTGACATTTCCCAATATTAAAAGACATACCCTACTTAATTGCCCACCTAGAAATTTGATTTAAATCCTCTTGAAGCTGATTGATTTGTTCTTCCGTGTCAATGATTCCCATGACTTTGACATCATCAGCAAAAATATTGAGTTTCCCAGAAATACTCAGACTAATATCATTAATAAATATAATAAATAATAACGGCCCTAAAACTGAACCTTGTGAATTGTTAATTGTTCTGTTTAATTCTAGGCAAACTTTTAATACGATTTTTTTTCTTTTTTGTGTGTGTGCATGTGGTTTTAATCTGTTTCCTTTTGTATTTTAGGTAAATTTTCCAAGTTGGTCCATGGTTACGAATCTCATGTTAGTATCATGTAATTTTTTTCTTTGTAGAATGCTTTTAAAATGTTTGCACTTTTTTATATTACTGTAATTGAAATATAAATACTCATTGTTAATCTTTATGTAATCTCCTGATGAGTGTAATTGCTATAGGCATATATATATACAGTGGAACCCCACCATTCGTCCGCCTCGCTATTTGTACAACTTGTTCAAGTGAAATTCAGTTCGCCATTCGTACTTGCCCTGAGATTCGTAGAGCGCCAGGGGCCAGCTGGGTTGTCAGTTTGGCTTTTTTTTAAGAAAAAAAATGAGAAATTATGCTCATTTTGAACTTAATTTGTTTGCCGTTTTGGATTTTTTTTAAATTTCAATAGTTTTTGAGATTTTCTTGACAATTTTAACTTTTTAAGTGGGCAGCAAGACGAAAAGGTTGAAGAACTTTCTTCTTCAGAGAAGGAAAGTAGTGAGAAAAGCATTTCCTTTGCAGAAACTGAAGAGCTGTGTTACCCCTGTGAGAAAACACAGAGAGTGGTAGGAGAATGGCATCCCAACACTACTATGGTCAACAGCATTAACTTGTTCAACAACAATGTTATTGACAATTTTATAAAAATTCTAAACAATCATTAAAGGCAGACAACATTGGACAGGTTTTTAGAGAAAGAAACCTAAGATTCTTGTAGTGCAAAAAGCCAGAAAAAAGAAAGAACAGCAGAAAGGGAGAAAACGCCTGAAGGGATGTTACCTGATGTTTTTATGGAAGGGGACTCTCTTCCTACCATTTCTCTTCCTCCTCTCAATATTCCACTTATGCCATCAGCTCACCTGAGTACAAGCAAAGTACAATTAAATTTTCATTTATCTATAATTTCATGTACAGTACTGTACATTTTATTTTATAGGTTTAAATAAGCAACCATCTGCGGGTCTGGAACGGATTAATCCAATTTACATTGTATCTTATGTGAAAAAATATTTTGCCATTCGTACAAATCGCCATTCGAACTGCCTCCTGGAGCCAATTGTGTACGAATAGCGAGGTTCCACTGTGTGTGTGTATATATATATACATGTCTCGAGCAATGGATGACTTCTCTAAATGTATTTTATATGCTGTTTCAAAATACCTTCCTTTCAACGCTCTAACTACATGTATAATTACACCCACTTCATTCATTTCATCTTGAACAGGTGACGTTTGACATGATCGTTTCTAGAAATTGGTGGCACTGTTCAGAGCATAGATAATATATATATATATATATATATTCCATATTCCAGGGGCGCAAATTCAAATTGCTAAATAGAGTAGTGACTCCGCTCCAAGCTTTATGTGTGTGGAAGGACCTATAAATTTTTGACAGGGAGAAGAAGTCCTAATATTATTTTACTATTTCAATCTTTTGTGTATTCACATGTTATATAAAATTTTACATTTGATCTCTTCCTTTCTACCCAACAATGTTATCCAAACTTTGCAATTGCTTACTTTTTTTCCTTTACCACTAAAAGTGATTCAATTCTACAGGCAGGAGTCTCCAGCTGAAATTTTTTTCAAGGAGGTGATCTAATAAATTTGGGCGAGATTCTCATCATCCCCGCCCTGAATTTAAGCCCTTGTATGCACTCACAGAAGTCAAAAGGTTTAATATGTTGCTGAAAACATGCTAACAAATTTGGTGTTTTTAATTAAACCAGTATAGCCTTAGTAGCACCAGTTTTTGGAAAGGCTAACTGTAATTTTTTAAAACATGAAAAAGAAATTTTTGCCAGTCAAAATCCTTAAGATGATGATCTTAATCTAAATGATTTTGAACTAATTTTTTGTCTAACTTCTTGGTTTATCTCAAAACATTTTCTAATTATGCCTGCTGTACAACAATATCTAATACTAATTGCAAAGTTGCTTTTGCCGCTATTGGTTAATAGAAACAAATAGACATGTATGTAAGAAACAGTCTATAATAAAAAGAGAAAGGTTACAGTAACATTAAAAAACAAGGTTTAGTAACAACAGGCAGGCCTTAAAAATAAGACGTCAAATCTAGTATCAGTTTGGCAATACTTGATGAGTTTCCTGAAGAGTCCCATCTTAAACCATTAGAGAGATTTCTGTCCACTACACTGAAAAACTCTTTCCCATATCAGTTTCCAAAGGAGATAGTAATGTAAATGCTAAAATTGTTCTTCTTCTCATTTTGAACTTTTGTACTTTTTCTTTTACACATTACTAGAAGGCTGCCACCCCCTGCTCACTATCACTCACCAACCCCCGGACAGTTCCTTTGGATCGTTTCCCAAAACGAGCTTGCTTCTCTTGCTCATTGCAGGCTAAACTGGCTTAATCTTCTACATGACACACAACACTTTGGAATAGAAAAATATTTTTTTTTGTGCTTGGTCACTGATGGGGAGGAATGAGCCTATCCCCCCCCCCCCCCCCAAAGCATTGAATACGCGGTATCCGACCATTTTTTAATATCCGGAATCCAGGCCTCTGCAATAAAAATCTGGGGATACGGTATAGCAGGATGGCCATCCGGTAGCATATCCAGAGAGGGAGATGCAGACCTTCCTCTCAAACAAAAATTTAATTTTTAAAGTATAACTACATAACATGTTCCGAAAAGCATTTAAAAAAATTTTTAGTTTGAAAAATGTATTCTCTTAATTTACTCTACTTTGAAGCTGTAGGAAACCCCTAAAAATATTTTTTTTAAATCAGAAATCATTAAAAATATATAGAATTTAAGAAGCATAACTTCACTATTGTATATAGTTTAAAATTATAAAAAAGTGTTAGTAGACTTCCAACATGACTGAGGAATGTTTTTATGAACTTGCTTGATGTTTTTGTTAAAATTATTGTGAGTATTATTGCTGTAATTAATTATGTGTCTTTAAATGAATAGATTCATTTGAACCTATGTTTGCCCTAAATTTTGAGAAATTAAAAATTATTCTTTTTTTTTTTTAATTTAATGAAGTATCTCCCTTTTTTTTTTTTCTTAATTCATTGACTCCAAGTATGAGTGTACATGCCCAAATATACAACAAATTTTTCCTTTTTGAAATACTCAATTAAAAGAAAAGTGATGGTATTCTGTCTTTGTTTCACTATGCTTATTGACCCTAATAAGTATTTTTCTTTTGTCGTTTTCCAGGGCTTGGAGTACAGTAAGATTCATTGCTGCAAAATTGTTTCCAATTTATCTGCCCTCTCCGAACAGCAGAAGATTTTTATTATAATTTTTGCAGACTTTCAAAGAAAATCAAATTTATGTTTTATGATTAAAATTTATAAACATCATATAATTGATGAGTTTAATAAGTTTTTACTGTTCATGAAAAGGATAAAGTATGAAATTCGGTATTTGATTTCTGGTGAAAATTTTTATGTGGTAAGCAAGAATTCTGAAAACTGGTACTTGTTTTATGATTTATATAAGTTGCTACTTAGTAGACCCATTACAACTATACTTGGAACCCAATTTTATTATACATTCGCTTGCAAAAACTTAATTTATAATGAATTCATGTTAATGAGAACATGTAGTAGCATCATGAAAAAAACGGAAGCTTTCCTTAGTTTTACAAAAGCTCCACTAAGAAGTTTATCTGATGTTTATGCAAAGGAAAATTTTCCAGTGCTTTGTTCCCCAACCAATGAGGCAAAAAATGTTTATGATTTTAAATCAGATACAAGAACTCGTAGCTGCAAAGTTCTTGTAGGGAAAAGAAAATCCTCAAATTTTGCTTTAAATTCGATGAAAAGAAAATGTACAAACTTTTTGAGCAATACTGTAAATCATGACACTCGAATTAAAAGGAAAGAAGCATTTGAAAATGATGATTTATTGTGGCACTTTCATCAAGATGAAAAGGAAATGCAAAAGTTTTCCCAAACATTTAGAGAAACTAGTTATGAACCTTCTTGTGATAAATCATTGAAACGTAAACTTGTGGACATTCAAAGCTGTAGAAAAGAAATTCCTTTAAAACAACCAAAGGTTAAGTTACCAAGTTCATATAATGAACATTGTCAAGAAAGCTTCACCTTTCATGAAGCATGTGATTCTCCTAATCAATCTCTTTGTAAATATAGGAAATGGAAAATATTTTCTAATGTTGAACGTTTTGCTTCTATCACTTATATGGACTTACTAAGCAGCAAATGTGACCTAGAACAGAATACTAATATTTTAAAGAAAAGTCGAATGCGATTTCCAAAACTTGTTCCTAGTCCTCAGCAAATGCATCATAATTTTAAATGGCCTCAAAATAATACATTAAAAATTATTAGTACTTATTCACTTAATGAGCCAAAAGAATTTAAAATGGAACACTCAATGCTGCACAAGAGCATGAAGAAATTGAATGATAGTTGTATTTCTTCTTCACAAATATTTAGTCAAGTCTCAAGAAGCAAATTAACTACTGTTTCTACTTCAGCAAATCAATTAAAAGAAAATACGCAATTTCATTCAAAATTTTCGGATGTACATGCATTGAAAAGGAATGAAAATAGTGTTAAATCATTCAGTGCCTTCAAAACTACCGGTGGTAATGAAATATTGTGTTCGCAAACTACCCTGTTGACAGCCCAAGAAGTGCTGCAGGATGTTATAGATGAAAAGGCTGAACAGAAAAATGAATCATTTCACTTAAAGATGTCACAGAAAAGCTATAGTAATTTAGCTCAAAGTGGAAATAAAGTTAATTGTACTTCCATTGGTAGGGAGAATAAAGATGCTGATGAAACACAAATGGATATTGTCGTACCAGACAATTTTTTCACGGAAGAGTGTTTTGATGAAAAAAAATCGAACTGCCCTCTGAAGGTGAGTGAAAATAACATTAAATCATTGAACAGCTTTAAATCTGCTAGCGGTAAACAAATAAAGTGTTCACAATCTGCTTTGTTGGCAGCTAAAAAAATTCTGCAGAGTATTTCAGATGAAAATATTGAAGAGGAAAATGAATCATTGAACTTTAACATATCAAACAATAGAAACAGCCATTCAGTTCAACATGAAAATAATTTGAAACAGAATTCCATTACATTTGGCAAGACTAAGGAGGTTGATGACACTCGAGTGGATAGTGTCGTGGCAGAAAATGTTTTCACAAAAAAATGTTTTGATGAAAAAGGTGCAAAGCTTCCTTCTACATCAAATGAAAATGATATTGAACCGTGTGGCTTTAAATCTGCTGGCGGTAATGCTATAAAGTGTTCTCAGTCTGCTTTGTTGGCAGCCCAAAAGATGTTCGAAAATATTTCGGATGATAATGGGAAAGACATGAATGAATCACTCAACTTAATTCCAAACAATAGCAAAAGTAAATTAGTACAAAGTGGGAATAATATGAATAGGAATCCTTGTAATTTTTACAAGAATAAAGATGTTGATGAAACACAAATGGATATTGTCTTACCAGAAAATTTTTTCACAGAAGAGTGTTCTGATGCAAAGAAATACAACTGTCCTCTGAAGGTGAGTGAAAATAGCATTAAATCATTGAAAAGCTTAAAATCTGCTAGCGGTAAACAAATGAAATGTGCACAATCTGCTTTGTTGGCAGCTAAACAAATTCTTCAGAGTATTTTAGATGAAACCCCTGCAGAGAAAAATGAATCATTGAACTTTAACATATCAAACAATAGAAACAGTCATTCAGTTCAACATGGAAATAATTTGAAACAGAATTCCATTACATTTGGCAAGACTAAGGAGGTTGATGACACTCGAGTGGATAGCGCCATGGCAGAAAATGTTTTCACAAAAAAATGTTTTGATGAAAAAGGTGCAAAGCTTCCTTCTACATCAAATGAAAATGATATTGAACCGTGTGGCTTTAAATCTGCTGGCGGTAATGCCATAAAGTGTTCTCAATCTGCTTTGTTGGCAGCCCAAAAAATACTTGAGAATATTTCAGATGATAATGGGGAAGACATGAATGTACCACTCAACTTAATGCCAAGCAATAGCAAAAGTAAATTAGTTAATAGGAATTCTTATAATTTGTACAAGAATAAAAATTTTGATGAAACACAAATGGATATTGTCTTACCAGACAATTTTTTCACAGAAGAGTGTTTTGATTTTGATGAGAAAGATGCCATCTTTCCTAATGATGCAAGTTCAACAATGAACATTCAGTCAGAAGATCCAAATGCATCTAACACACCAAGCAATAAGCGTAAAAAAACTCTTGGTACTCGCCGAAGTCTTTCTATGTTTCCTAAAATATAATTCATTTAGTGTTGATAAATAGAAGTCTTTTTAGGTCTTTAACAATGTTTTTGTTACATTTATACTAAAATTTGAAGTGAAAATGTGCAATTTTTTTATTAGTTTGTTTATTGTTTGTATATAATTGAAAGCAAGTCTAAAGTTATTAATGTCCAGGGTTAAGTTAAGGTCAGATGTTTATTGGAATTACCATGCAAGACTCTTGTGATGATGGATGGGTTGCAGAATCATAATACCAACAAGCCTGAGAAAGAAAGTTCTGGAGCAAATCTATTAAACCCTTGCAGGAATCTTAAAACTTAGGGTTTACTCTTGAGCTCGGACATCAGAATGTTATCCAGGCATAAATAAACAGAAAAAATGGTAAGATTTTTCTTAAATTTTTCAGAACATTCTGCTTTTTGATCACTTGCAAATTTTTACTTTTACTCTTTTTTCCTTTCTATTAATCTAAAGAGTGCACTATATTAAATTATTTATAGCTTCTGAAATATTCTGTATCATCTATGCTATATTTAGTCATTACTTTGTTATAAATACTTGAATAATACAGATTTTATTTTTATTTTTTTTACTTTTTGTGCTCCTTGAAGGCTAACCTTTAATTACAAAAACACCCATTATACTGAAAGAAAGAGCTTGTTTCATTTGACTAATGTATATTTAAAGTAATCCAAAAGTGGTAATTCTAATATTTTAAATTTGTCATAAATTTTTATTCTAAAAAAATTATATATTCTGTTTCGTGATCCTGCTCTATTTGACTAATTTAAGTTTAATTTAAAATAATCAAGAGAACAATTCTAGCATTTTAAATTCGTCATAAGATATAATTCTGAAAAAAAGATATTCTCTTGCGTGATCCTGCTTTATTTGACTGATCTATCAGGGTGTCCCAGGTCCTGAAAATCCCGAAACAGTCGCGCATTCGGAAATCGGTCACGAAAATTTTCCATCCATCGGGATCGGTCCCCGTAAAATACATTGGATATCCGACAGTTTTTAAGCATCTTAAAAACTGTCCAATCCCGCTACAGCGCGAAATATCCGGTTATCCGGCATGTCAAATTTTACTTTTAAGATTAATGAACATGCTTTGAAAGTATATGAATTACAAACTCACTACATTGTTTGTATGTATGTATAATACATATCTATAGAATTTACAAGTTTCAAACATCATAGCCAGATATTGGGTACTTGTACGTCATACAGGTGTCACCGCATATCCAATATCCGAAAAAAGCAATGTCCTTCGCATCACCAAATGGTCACGAAAGAGTCCCTAAAAGCAGTGGTGTAGTCCGGGGAGAAATGTTGGAAACACTTACAGGTGACAACATAAAAAGGGTTGGGGCACTTGTGTTATAATTTTTAAAAGGTGGAGGGGGGACTTTTCATTTAAAATAAAGGGGGGTACGATGTCCCCCTCGACTACAACACTGCCTAAAAGCAGGGCTTGTGGGGGTTTTTTATTTGAATCCGATTTGTTTTATTTTTTAAACAGACCTTAAAATTTTGGAAATTTATTATGTTCATTCGTAGAAATAATATGGCATGTTAAACAATATGCCAAAACATTTTAAAGCTTTTTTCACAGCAATGAATATTTTTTAACAATAACAATGATGAACGATTTTTTATACTGTATTCTGTTTCATTACTTTTGTATCTGTTAGTGCCATCAAACAGTCTCAATGGCAACCCCACTTCCGTAGCTAAGTATACAATTGCATACAATTGCGTTTTTCGGTCTTGAATTTCAAAAAAATTTCCGGGAGAACGGCCCTCTTGAACTTGTAGACCAAACTGCCTTAATTGAAGATTTTTTTAAATTTTTTGACAGCAATTCCGAAGATTTTATCTATCCTAATTTTGCGCGGACTTCTGAAATTATGTTCACAAGTCGTTCGATGTTTTTCAAAGAATGAATTAATTTTACTTTTTAGGCGCAATTTTTAACTAAAAGTCGGTTCTGTTTTTTTTTTTTACAGAAATTATTTTACTTCATACCTTTTAGTATAAATATTTTTTAAATAACATATCAAAGGGCACACTCACTTTGAGTGACTGGCATCAAAAGCTAATCATTTGTATGATTAATTCCGCTTTGAAGTTGATTTTAAGAAGTCACTATGAATTACAGACTAAGAATTTTTTGTTTCAGAAAAGCCTTCACTCAAGCCCTAATTATAAATGCTTTTAATATTACTGCTTTGGAAGGCTACTAGGTTGGTAAGTGGTCTTTCAGACTTAGATAATGAGGTTAGGCTTAAAAGGCTCAATATGTATAGTCTACAGCAGCATTTCCCAACCGTTGGTTCGCGAACCCTCAGGGGTTCCCGTGATGTCGTAAGAGGGTTCACGAAAACAACATTGCAATGGTGGAATATTTAATTGCTAACATAAAAGAAAAACAAAATAATAAATTTACATAAGCATTAAGACGGGGGGGGGGGGGAGAATGACATTTTTAAAATAAATTGTTTTTCCGATAAATGCGTAAAAGTTGGGACTGCCATACAAAATCTGAAATGCACTTATTTCTACTGTTTGCTTGATTACGAAAATTTAAATTTCAAAGTGATATTGGAACATATTCATTGATTTATTCTAAATTTTGAACGATTCGCCTACCATTTCTCCCTTTTTCTATGCTGGGAATAGTGGAAATTAGGAAAATTTACTAAAATGTAAATTTTTGCACTATTTTCGGCTAATTTATATACAGACCTCAAAGTGGAACCGGAAGATATTTCTTCATTACTTTTAAATTTTTTACTTATAAAGTTTTGTTATGAGCTATTGCACAATATGGAAAATAAATGTTCTCGTAAATTTTATAGTTTTGTTACTCGTTACTAACGATTACAAAAGGGGGTTGGCGATTTTTTCCGGATCTTGGGAATCACTGGTTTAGAGCAAAGAAGAGTTAGAGGGGACATGATTCAGTTGTTTAAATTCATTAAAATGGGAAATGTTGATGGGCTAATCTTGAAATAAGGAAAAATCGCTACTTCAATAGGGTTGTAAGGCAGTTGGAATAGTTTACCGGAAGCTACTGTTACTTGCAGTGGGGTTGAAACTTTTAAGAATGCTCTTCATGTTCATTGGGGACTGTTAAATTGGCTAGGACCAGCCTAGCTTGGGCCTGTGCCTGTTCCTGGTCTCCACTTTTGTATTTGTATTTGCCTCTTTTTAAGAATAAGTTTTATATTTATTAACATTTTGCTCGACAGAGAAATCTAAAGCCATGCCTTTTTAATTAGAAGAAAGATACTCTTTCTTCACCCATAACGTTCTTTCTAAAGAACAATTGTAGTCAAATCGATGTTCGATATTTAAGTTTAACGACCCTTTATTGAATGTAGGAACTTTCCACGACCTATAAGCCCGGAAAATATTATATTTCGGACCCTTTATTGATATTTAAAAAAATCATTAAAATTGTTTTGTATACCCAAAAGTTAAGGATGAAAAAAAATGACTATATTTCTGTTCATAACTTTTCCAATTATCGAACATGATCAAATGAAAGTACAGAACTTATGGGAGACCACCCTTAATTGATTTTTAACAAAATCATCAAAATCAGTTCATCCAGTGAGAAAGAGAAATTATCGATGGACAAACAAAAAAAAAAAACTTGCATACGGTATGAATTGTTAACAGGCCCCTTGTTGGAAGTCGGTTAGAAATTGGTAACCGATCGATCTGACGATGTGAACGTGTCAAGTCCCCCTTCATCTGGAATTTCACAAAGCCAATCATATTGCGTACAATGATATATAGTTATATTTACCCATTGTTTTTTTTAATATTCTGTATTTTTAATTGTTAATTCTTGTGTAATTCAAAAAACATAAGTTAGATCTGATTTTTTTTTTTTTTTCATACACAGGTCAGATGAGATATAAGAAAAATTCATGTTTGAAAAACATTTATAAAGATGCTGTTCAAGAAGAAAATGCAGGGAGGACAAGTTTTTTTTTTCTGTGCATTGACACTATTCAGGCAAAGGAAACACATTTACAGAATTCATTTATCTTTTTTGAATTGTCACAAGATAGGTAGTGTAGTCCAGAATTTTCCAGATTGCTTAGCGAGGTGTAAGAGAGTTCAGGCAGATGAGATTGATTTGCTACTTGTGAAGTGCAGCCCGTGACCATTTGAAGTAATTTTACTCGCTGATATAAGTATTAATTGTCTACTGTGAACAATAGTTTTGTGCTGTTGTGTGAATTTTGTAAATAATGCAGTGTAAAATCAGTTATTGTAAATAGTTTTAAGGGTTGTTGTAAATAACATTTATATTATTAAAGTGTTATTTTATTCAAATTCTGGTCATCAATTATTGCGGCAGTGAATCAATATATATATATATGTATATATTCATGGATTTCTCTGCAGCTTTATTTAATAGATATATTATCCTAGTTATTTTGAAATGTATTTGCTAGTCAAAATAAAAAGCATGTTTCATACCAAGTGTGCAAATGAAATAATTTTGCATATTTGTTCAATTGTTCAATTATGTTTTGAATAATTGTTTTGAATATTTGAGTCGTTAGAAAATATTATTTTCTAAGGACTTATGCAATAGTAAAAGCTATACCCCCTTTAGTTCTTTTCCAGTCTTCAATAAACAACAAAATTTGCTTTTATAAATAGCATATTCACTATTTTGGTGCCCCCAATTAAGGACCGTGCTTTAATCAGGGCTCACCCCCCCCCCCCCTATAAAATTGCGAAATGACAGGCCTCTGACTACTCGGAAATTTTCCAAACCCCCATACGCAGCGATTTTCAAATTACCCAGCTGCTGTGCTCTTATCTCATTCGTGATTTGATTGATGACGTACAGATTTCTTCTCTAAACTGAAGTCAAGTTTGAGTTTGCACTCTCTCGATCCCTTTTCCGCAATGGAGTTGTTGACTATTTTTCAAAATTATATTTTGAACCAAGGTTGAAAACAGGGTGCGATACTTTTTTACTTAAGTTATCATTGATTTTCTTTGTTAGATAAATTCCGTCTAGAACTACAAGCCTACTTTCCTGTATACACCAATATGAAATTTATAATCTAGCTATATATCTCTCTTTCTCCTTTAACCTTTTGTTCTTAATTACTTCAAATACACCCTTTTCAACGGTTTATAGACATTCATACACAACTCATTTATTCATTCATCCATTCGAAAATATCTTTCAAAAAATTTCATAAGAAAATAGGCTTGTTTACTCCTGGTTATCTGTACATGTTCTACGTCATAACATCTTTCCGATAAAGTTTTTTCCAAGCAAATCAGTCTCTTAGATTAGGATTTAGATAGAATTGAAAATTTCCCGTAGGTGATTATGCTTTTTTTTTTTTTTTTTTTTTACTGTTCAAAAATTAGCAAATATTGTTAAAGTAAGAGAAAATTTTCATCAAAAGGTTCTTCCAATAAGCTTGTTCAAAGGAACTGGATCTCATGCATAGTATTTACACAAATTGCTTCATTTCTGTCCATAGACACTAATGTTAAGATTTTTTGAACTGTTCAAGATTGAACGAAAAATGTGGAAAAGAGATGTCCTCGCCGAGATCTTTCGAATGCAGAAACAAAAATTTAAATCTGACAATTCCCACAAAAGTTACTAGGGGGACCTATATATAAACATGACCGTGAGGTGGTGTTGTAAAAAAATACAGCGCGCTGAAATGCAACTGTTAGCCATTTGGCAAAAGAGCGCAGTACAACTTTAAGTTTAGGGAGTTATACGGAACGAAGAAAATTTTTGGAAGGCTGCACATTTCAGAATGTTCACTCCTCATGACCTACTTTTACATATAAAAAAATCAAAATATCACTGCCAAAATTTCCTTTTTTTTTACTTCAGAATCTCGAAATAATGCCTCTTAATTATTAAAACTTAAAACTGCGCGGCAACCCTAAGATTCGGACGCTTTTGCTAAGACAACCCTATACCATCGCGTTTGTAATATAATCACAGTAACACCCCGTTAAAACGCGGGTGTCGGGGGACATGTTTGGCTCCCGCGTTATAACATAACCGCGGTATACCGCGGAACCATATTCACGAAAACTACTCCCTTTTTTTTGCATCATGTTAAACTTTATTAATTACTTGTGACTTTTCCCCCTATGCTACATTTTTTTCTTTTCTTCTTTGCTCCATTTTATTCACTAATTGCTGTACAAGAAGCACACATCTCAGCTGCGCAATCAGTCTATCGAGGGATAGGTTATATACCAACTGTGTTCCGAGAAAAAGGGGCTTAAAAATCTCTTCATGTTATCAACATGGGATTGTGAAGGGGGAGAGGTATTAAAAAAATTAGATTTGGAAGGGGAGAAACGCACTTCTCACTGGGGAATGTTTTTACTTTTCGGGAATGCTAAAGAATCTGGAATACAAAGGTTGATAGCGCTATAAAAGAAGTTGCACACGCATAACTAGACTTCTGAAAGTGGAATAGTTAAGCATTGAACTGAGCAGTTCCTGACAGATTGAGCTCCGCTCATGTCAAGAGAAACAAGTCAGGGCGATTGCACCCGATTTTGAAATCAAGCAATATGTTCTGGGTTTAAGGACAGAAAAAGCATGAAAAAGGTGTACATCACGCCTATCACAACAGGGCTTTATCTGTTTTAGTGCGTCTGGTGGGGGGATGGGTGCTCTTTGGCTAGAATATTTGTGTGCTCGGGCTGGTTTTATTTACAATGGTAAATAAGGAATCACCATTATATGGCAATGATAAAGGGTGGTTTAAACGTCAAGGGACATGATAGTCACCGCGGTATAACGGGGTTTTACTGTATCCACATTTTTATGTATGTTCTCGATGAGGGTAAAGAACTCATTCAGGCCTACCTGTTTACACTTGGCAACCTTACTTCAGCGTCTTATTTACATCTTTTATCCCTTCATTGGTGTCTTTTTTTTTTTTTTTTTTTTGAAATACATGAGGGAAATTATCGAGAAAATAATTTTAACTAAAAAGAGCTTTGCAAGGATGTGGGTCAGCAACCCTAACGCGCTTTGTTTCATTTCAGATTACATTGTATAAAATATTCATTTCGTTAGGAAACTCGATGAGGGAAGGGTCAACCTAAGGTGGATCTGGTACTAAGGGGATAAAAATTTTCTCCAGCCTTCGGTACCCGTGCAACTGCCTCGGGACTTCAGGGTTCACGGATTTTACGTGCACGTATCTCCAAGTGTATAGTGTACAATGTACATGGTGGTTTCCAGTGTGTCGGGTTTCGAACCCCAAACCTTTCTCTTCGAAGAACGTCCTAACCACTAGGCTAACACAGACCCGATCAATTAAACATATAACGGCGGGTGTGACTGCCACTGCCGCCATATCCGCCAGGTCATAGGGATGTTTCTGTCAGAAATTGCTGTGAGATCTTTTGCCACTTATATGTTTTCACCTCTGTCATCCAGAGATCTAATTCCAGACTTCCCTTTTAAAAATGTCAAATGGTTAATAAAGAATATCTCCAGGAACTCTTTCCACAATGAACTCAAGAAGGGCAATCCAAATAAACCATGGCTTACTCAGATCCTCGCTGGTTAGAATGGACCCTATTTCATCTGTCTAGATGCCCTGCTTTTCCTCGAAAATCAATCTGGAAACGCCTATTGGACTGCTCCTCTTTACATCTTCGTTATTATTATCCTTTTGACATTCTCTTGTCTTTTATTGTGCCATTGAAAATTTTTAAAAAAATGTTTTCATCTATATTGACTTCGACAAACGCGAATTCATCATGTTCATTTAAATTAATGCTGTCGTTCATATTCAATTTGTTACCAAAATTAATGTCAATTTTCTGCTCCGTCGAATTTATGTGCGCTGGTTCAAATAAGAGTGAATAGACTGGTGGTTGATTCTTTATTCAAGTGGATACTGAATTATGTTAACAATTCTGACGAAAACGAAGGTTATGGCGACGCACGATAGGTCCGTGCCATTCGAACGACAATCAATAACTGACTGAACGTGGGCCTCCCTCGCAAGAGGGAGTTGTAGACAACACTTTTTCACTTCACACAGTAGTGCCTTATTACTGAACAAATGGTATAGTTTTATTTGAAATGTCACAAGATAATTCCTCCATGTACATTGTACATTGCACCATGTACATTGTACACTATACACTTGGAGATACGTGCACGTAAAATCCGTGAATCCTGAAGTCCCGAGGCAGTTGCACTGGTACCGAAGACTGGAGAAAATTTTGATTCCCTTAGTACCAGATCCACCTTAGGTTGACCCTACCCTCATCGAGTTTCCTAACGAAATGAATATTTTATCATTCATAATATTATAGGGCCAATTTTTTCAGATAGTTCGTAACTCCAAAGCAATTGTCATCGTGAAAGTTTCTTATAAATTCGTGAACCACGAAGCATAATAATATAAATAATATAATTCAGACAAAAACTAATCTTTCGATAACATAAACACAGCGCAGTTATTTTTCTTTGAAAATACATTTTTGATGAATTTTGTGAATAGTCCATTTTAACTAAGGGTTTTCTTTTAAGTTGGTTGTATTTTTCTGTAAAATCTAGAAGAATATTGGATTTTTCATGTTCTATCCGTCTTGTATAAATACTGCACTAGCTGTGAAATACATTGAAACACAGAGAGCGCTTGTCACGTTATTCTGAAAAACAAAACCAAAGCAACAAAATTTTCTGTCATTTGATTCCGGTGATAATATCTAAAGCCTGTTAATAATGTCCCCCATTCAGCAGCTTTTTTTGGTGAAAAAGAGAAAAAAAAAGGTTTACATCTCCTTCGGAGGGAAATTTTCTAACACAATTTTTGTTCGAGATAGAATCGATTCAAATCGGCCTTGAAGCCAGCCCTGATGGTCAGCGCCGGACCTAGCCCTTGAT
Source organism: Octonoba sinensis (assembly GCA_038502835.1). NCBI lineage: Eukaryota > Metazoa > Arthropoda > Arachnida > Araneae > Uloboridae > Octonoba > Octonoba sinensis. The sequence continues at coordinate 94,887,558 of CM076604.1, read as the reverse complement.
CAGGGTAGAGCGAGATTGTCTTTCGGCGCCCTTTGGTCGACGCTTTCACTTCACGTAAATTCTACTTTATTTTTATGTTAAATGAATAATAGTACACAAATTTTCAAAAATCAACTTTTATTGCAAATATCAACACTTATTGACACTTTAATAATAAGAAAGCTTTTACTTCTATATATAATTAAATTAGTATTTTGTGTGAATTTCAATCAGTCACTAAATAAATCTGTGTTCTATGTAGGTATTTTTTCCTTACTAGAGATACTAGGACTAGCCGATCCAGAGTCAGATTTAGCTTTAAAAAAGGCAGGGATTCATCTGATCTGGCAACACTGATCCAGCGCTTCTCAAAAGGCGCCATCAAATTTTTTTTGCGCTTCAAATTGCTTTTCGCATTTGGCTTTTTGGCGCCCCTTGCCATCTGGCGCCTAGAGCGGCCGCTCCACTCGCTCTGCCCCAGATCCGGCACTGCTGATGATCAGAGTGATCTGCGTGACTGGGGGAAGACCCTCCTTTGAAACAGCTGGGCTGAAAAACAGGCACGTCATTTCAAAATTTCTAAGGAGGGGTATCAAGGGTATATATTCACTTTGCATATTATTGGTTTTAAAAAATACACACACTACACACACACATATATATATATGCATTATAGTTCTAAAAGTCAAGGGACAATTTGACTCGCTCACCGGCCCACCTTCCCTGAACGGGTCTGTTGAAAATCTGCTCTGCTCGGTTAAGAAAATGAAAGTTTTTTTTTTTTTTTTTTTTTTTCAGAATTTCGGACATAGTTTTGCACATTGAGCTATGAAACCTACTATCGTTGTGCGAAGGCGCTAAAGGTGACTGTTAAAATAAAAAGACTTCCACTTCCGTTGCTTCTTTTTGCAAAAAATGTATTTAACATTTTTTGAAAAAATTTGGACGTCAAAAATGGTATTAAGAATAATAATTTATGCATAAATATTTGTTGAAATGTTCATAATAATCCAGTCAGGTAATTAATTTTAAATCACGTTTTCTTTTACCGCGCATCGTAGCCCTGGGGGGGGGGGGGGAAAGATGAGGATGCGCTTACTCTGATTCTGATGTAAATATAGTTTTTGTAATCAAAAGGTGAAGAGAGAGAGAGAGATCGAGACACTTGTAATAAAATTTTTAAAGTGTGAAGGGTGCTTGTGTAGGGGCCACCGCCCCCTCTGTCGATTACAGCCGTCAGTGGTGTAGTCTTGAAAAAAAAAAAAAGGAGGGGAGGGACGATCAAGTATTGAAAGGAAAAAAAGGTAGGGCAACATGTGCAGTAAAATTTAAAAAGTGTGGGAACGCAGGCCCATCAATTGACCCTCCTGACTTTTCAAAATGCATTGAACTTATACGCGTTTCTATGTATTTTGTTGTTTTTTACTTGTAATATGCATTTAAAATATACCCGAGGCCCCTCCCCCCCCCCGGGAATTTTTTTTGAAATGACGAGGCTGGGTGCGTTTGTAGTAAAGTTCAAAAAGTTGGGGACATTTGTAGTAAAATTTAAAAAGTTGGGGGACGTTTTAGTAAAATTTAAAAAGTGAGGGGACGCTTGCAATGAAATTTAAAAAGTGAAGGGACGTTTGCAGTGAAATTTAAAAAGTGAGGGGACGGTTTGCAGTAAAATTTAAAAAGTGAGGGACACACTTGTGCTGAAAAAAAAAAAAAAAAGGAGGGACGCCGTCCCCCAGCGTTCCGTTGGATTAGACCCCCCCCCCCCCCGAAGTTACGCCAGTGTTTATTATTCATTGAAAATCTGAAGAATTATGTCGCTACCTCCGTTATTATTGTCCAGTTCCCAACCTTGTTTCTTACATAAATCATCTTTATTAGTGTAACTGTAGTTGTAACTGCTGTCGTAAATGGTTGCCACCGCGCGATTTTGTTTTCTGTTTGTCCTACCTGCTGTCATTGAAGTGTTTACCGTTATTGTAAGTTTGTTGTAATAATTTTACTGTAATATGGGAAGGGGGTGGATCATTTTCCGACCTTAATATTTTATCTCAAGTTATAAATTCTCTGATGCTTTAAGTTGATTTTATCTTTTTATGTACTTTCATACGTCCGGTTAATTGTTTGTTTTCATGTTTAACTAACATAACTAATGGCACTTGTTGGATTCAACATGTAAAATCTCATTAATGCCTTTTGGATATTTATGTATATTTAACGAATAGTAATAGTTATTATTACTTTTTTTTTAATGTGAAGTTCGATATTGCCACAAGTTGTGTCTATTATGTCTATGAGTTTATAGACAGTTGTCTGCTACTTCAATTCGTAGCAGTTATTTTATATTTACAAAATGAAGTTCAATGTCATTTTTTTCTTTTTTTCGTATTGGCTCAAAACGGCGTTTTGGACATTATTTTCTGTACAAAAAAAAAAAAAGATTTTGCATGATTATATAACAAGCTTTGTGTTATATCTAATACGTTATTTCAACTATAAATCGAGATTATCGATTGTTTTACTTCGTTAATTCATGAGATTATCAGTTAGTTTTCCTTTTACAAGGTCCATAAACACTTAATTTTATAGGATAATGTTCCTAATCTGTCATTTTTTAATTAAAATAGAATTTTTTTATTAGAATTGTTCATACCTAAGTGTGATAGAACTTTTAGTTGGGTTAAATGTGATTTCAGTCAACAGTGTAGCAGAACACAATTGTACGAGCCTAATCTAATGACATCACTAGTAGGCTTCAATTATATAGCCACTTCTCCTTGTAAGCAGCGCAGTAGTTGTGAGTTTTTTTCTCTCTCTGTCCTCTGCTGAAACTTGTATTTAAATTCAACATTTTGTTATATTGATTCTGCTTTTTCATGATATGTGGGCGCTTGGATCTCCAATGCTATAAACTGTAGTGCACAACACTTCCATGCCATGGAAATGGGTCTGAATCCAGACCGGCATATAGTTGTTTTTTTTTTCAGACTAGCTTTTCTGACCATGTCTTAGTGATTTGAATCCCACTTTAAACTTTAGGATACCAGCAATCTATCAGGGAACTCTGTACTCGGCCTGGGCTTAGTTTAATCTAAGAAGGGCAGCATATCTCTTTTTCCACTTAAAGTCACTCTTTTTTTCATTGGTCACTTAGTTGCTTTTTTTAATATCAAAATGGGCTCAAAGTCACTTGTTTTGGTAAAACTGTTCATCCCTCACTTTTTAAAAAATGTTTAGTGTTGTATAAAAATGGACGTCTTAGACCCTTCGATGATCGCAGCAGTTCCTCTTATCTCATTAGAGACCTTGTTTTTGACGTTGCAAAGGCCGTCAATTTTCGAAAACTGGACTACTGATGTGAGCCGGGCAAATGGCAATTGGTCAAGGCATTTATAAATGGACATTTGTCTAAAAGTTTGCCCAAAGCATTTTTAAGTGCCCAAATTCTGGGCATTTAAAAAGAACATTTTCTTTTACATTTTGATATTTTTAATGAGTTTTACAGCTCATAAATAACATTACAATTACTTTACAATATACATTTCATTGTTAAACAAGGAGTTCCATCTAGAACTATGTGAGCGTACTTTCCCATATAATATAGGGGAGAGTGTTGTGTACCTTGGGACACTTTTCACATTTTAATTTTTAACTTCAAAAATTAAAATTAGATTTAAAGTCTGAAGACACTATTTAAATACATCAACATTCTCCTCTATAATATATTTTTTCAAATTCAAACAGTTTAAAAATAAAAAAATGCCAGCCATTTTAAGTAGTAACTGAAAACTGTCCTAAGGTACAACACCCTGTTGTACCTTGGGACATACTTCGTGATTCATGCAACAGTCATATACATAACCAATTTTATACGAAAAATCATGCGCCAAATGTGGCCAAGTCAGGATTTTCATTATAGCAACCTTCTAGCTTGGTTTCACAGTAAAATGTCGTCTGAAAGTGTTGATGGATATTACAACATTGACAAATTCGTAACTTTATTGAACTAAAATATAGCATCATATTCTAACAATTCTTGTATTTGAAAGACTGCATTTGATTAGAATATCTCTCTTTATACTAAAATATATCCAAATTATTAAGAACCATGTGTATGTCGTACCTTGAGACATGTCCCAAGGTACAACATGGCTTACTGTCCCAAGGTACAATCATCACATGGTTTAAATAAAATCAAAATGGTATTCAATCAAAATACAGCATCATCACTTTCTCATAACCAAAACATTTATAAATCTTCTGTTCGATATCCAATTAAAATTCAGTACAATAGTTTTACAAATGCTATTTCAGTAAATGAAACTAGAATGAGAAAGATATTTACTTTTGAGTGATAAAATTTTCTTTCTCTCACCAAGTCATCAATTCAGTGCTTCTAATGCTGCCTTTTACTGTGATGCTATCTGCTGGTTAAGGTAACAATTAGAAATAAAAAAAAATTTAATGTTGCCAATAGGTTTTTAGAAATTGCCAATGTCCCAAGATACAAGCGTCCCACGGTACAACACTCTCCCTATACCAATATCAAATTGATAATCTAGCTATCTCGCTCACTCTTTCTCATTAGCTTTAGCTCTTAACTGCTGCTAATATACCTTTTTCAATGGCTTATATATATTCATTCACTCATTCATTTATTCCTTCATTTAGAAATATCCTTAAAAAGCCAGATCAAAAAGTTTTGTGGGAAAATAGGCTCGTTTAGTTCTGGATGAACTTTATATCTGTACATGTTCTACGTCCTAATATCTTTTCGATAAAGAGTGTTCCAAGCAAATCCGTCTACTAGAGTAGGATTGCAATTTCCACGTAGGTGCTCTGTAATTTTTTTTGAACTGTTCAAAATGAACTAAAATTGTTCAAATAAAAAAATGTTTCATGCCAAAAGCTTCTTCCAATAAGCTTGATCATAGGAACTTGGATGTTATGCCCAAAGTTTACATATTTTGCTTCATTTTTGCCCAAAGGCCCTAATGTTAAGATTTTTGAACTGTTCAAAATTGAACAAAAATTGTTCAAATCAAAAAGTAAAATATGGAAATGAGATGTTCTCGCCGCAATCTTTTGCAAAAAAAAAAAAAAAAAAACACAAAATATATATATCTTTTGAATTGGACAGTTCCTTCAGAAGTTATTAGGGGGTTTATCACAGACAGACATTGTCCCCATCTCGAAACCTTTCTTTCATATTTTTGATTTTTCAATATTTGTTTAATTACTTAACTTATTTTTGACTTTCTCTTATTTTTAACAATATTTTTAGGATACATTATGCCTTTTTTCATTTTTTTTCTTTTTTAGAAATTTTTACTGGAAAGTAGGCTGAAAAGATTGATGAAAGTCTTAACAATGAAAAAAAAAAAACCCTCAAAATACATACACATGCATAAATCTACATTATGTTTCTACAGCCGGGGGGGGGGGGGGGAAGCAATTGCTTTCCTCCTGACCCCCAAATAATAGGCCTGGATTTTTTCATTTGCGTATGTACATACCTGAAAAATAATTAATCATGAAATTTCATGAGCAGTAATTTGTTTTCACTCATGGAACAACTTAGGAGCTTTGAATTTAGTCTTATTTTATTTGCTTACTACAAGTTCTCTTTAAATTTTAATCATTAAAAATATGGATATTATGTTTTTTTTCTTCAAATAATGCTGCTGCCATGCATTTGATTTTAACCTGAAAGGTCATCTTAACTATCGTTAGTTTATGAGCTTTTTTTTTAGTGTGAATTATTATCTTTCTTTCTATTGTTCTATTTGGATAAGCAGACAATTAATTTCCTGATGCCATGATTACTTTTGCAGATGACACATAAAATTCTACTAAAAATCCTTTCCTTGTTTCAATCCAGGAAGATAATTATTTGTCGTGTAAAATTTATTCGCTATTGTTGTGTATGTATTAAGCCTTGGGTGTTTTTTACATGCACACTGGCTTTTGAAGTAACTTTGTCTGCTGTATTTAATTAATCAAAATGAATTGTTTTCCGATTTAGTGGGAGAGAGGAGGGGGTAGAGGGGAAAAACATGTCACTTTAATGTCTTTTTGATGTGTTTTTTATAAATATATATAAACTATTAACTGATAAAAGCAAGTATTTAACAAATACTTTAAATAGTAGGAAGTTTATAATTTTTTTCAGTTTTTTGAAGAGGATAACTGGGGTGCCCACCAGGGGAAGGGGTGTTTTCTGCTTCATGGTGGAAGGGGGGTATTTTGGCCAATTTTTGAGGAGTGGATCATTGTGTTTGGGGGGATTCCGTAGTTTTTTAGAGGGTGTGCCATCGCTCAGAGGGAGGTGGGGACCCCGAAGATAAAACCTGAAGTCTGCTCCAGTTTTTGCATACTTTTTATATTACAAAATATTTTGTATGTAATATCACAAAAAATGTTTTTTCATGCCATAGAACATTGTAATGGATTTGAAGTTTTTATATGGAATAACTTATTCTACATTTTTAATTCTTGCATACAATATATCAAAGACATTTGCTTGAATAGTTTTGAATTTATTAGGCTATATTCTCGTATACTTTGGAGAGAAGTAAAGGTCAAGACTCTGAAATTTTGGAAGTGGCCAGTGGCCACTAAACTTGATTAACTTGGTGGCCACCTATGCAAAGTGGGGGGAGGGGACATGCCCCCCTCCCCCGCAATTCCTTATGTGTCTTATTTTCAGTGAAGAAAACATAATAATTTGCTAAACTTATTAAGTTTACAAAAAAAAAAAAATCTTATGACTTTCAAATTGGAAAAAGAAAAACTAGATTCATTGGCGATGGTAAATTAAGGAAATATGAATTTTTGCGAAATAGTTTTTTCTGTTGAATGTTATACAGTACAAAAGATCTAAATGTAAAATTTTTGTTAATAATAGAAGTAACATATAACACAAATCCCAATTACAGAAAGGAACCTTTGACAAAAAACAGCGATCATAAATACGGACCATTTTCGATCACAATTATAAAAAAATGTATATTTCCAGGTCTAAATTTGTTCAGTACATTTTATTTTCATTCATTTCAAAACTTTTTTTTTTCCAAACTTTCACACCGTTTTTAAAATGGCACGACACTTATGTTTTATAAGTTTTTGCGGAAAAGCAGATCTGAAATGCAAGTGTTGCTTTTATGAGGGAAAAAAAATCAAGATGTAGATTGTTTCCCACTGCATTTAAAAGATTTATATGGCAGAGAGAAGAATTTTTTAAAAAAAAGTGCAATCGGGAAGCATTTTCGCCATTTTTTTTTTTGTGAAAGGGGAAATGAAAATTACCGGCCGAAATTCGGTTACTTGAATGCCGAATTGATGCGTTTTTATTGTGCTTGTGTGCATGAAAGAAGCAAGAGTTGTAAATTCTATAGATGTATTTGAAAAGGAAGGATTTACTTTAAAAATTAATAAAGGGAAAGGTGGCGATCGCTCTTAATTTTTTGAATCGCCACTTTTTCAAACAAGGTCGCCACGTGGCGACCGTGAATCTTGACCTTTAGAGAGAAGAAGTTATTACATGTAATTCATTCACATTGTAACATTTATTTTAATCATTTCAAGACTACTTGCTAGTTGAAGCTGAAACACCAACTATTTTATTTGGACAAACTATTTTATCTCAATTAAAAGAGGGTACTTTCCCCTGTCACAATTCTTTGCACATTTTGAAGAAAGTTTGTATAGTCGCTTACATATAAAAGACTTGCATATGGTATAAAATGTGCTGTCATCCATCAATAATTTTTATAATTGGAAAAGGTTTGCACCTAAATATTTTACTGTGATATTATTGAAAAAACATTTTTTTAAAATTACCTTTTTATAGAAAAAATTATCAAAACATTCACTATGAATTTTTATGATTTTATAAACATTAATTATTTGAAAGGAGCCTTACTGTATAATAAACATTAAAGACCTTTTCACAACCATATGGAAGTTCTTGTGTATCATCTTTTATCATGAATGACATTTATTAATTTTCATAAATTTCTTACTGGAAAAAGTTTATTTATTTAATATTTTTAATACTACATACAACAATTTTTTTGAATAGACATTACTCAGTATTATTCCTGTATTTTAGTTTCAAAGCTGTTTTGTGTTAACATTATTGCTTCTTTGCAACATTTAAAATTGAGTTTTACACATTTACCTTTTTTAAAAATCTTTTCATAGTAAGCCGTCAAAGGTATGGTTACGGTGCATTGAAATGCCAATCCAAGATGAAATTTTACAAGAAGGGGAAGGCTTGGTAACTGCAAAGGCATCTCCAACTGAGAAACCAGCAGCAGCCATGTCAGTGAAAAGCAATGAACCAGAAGGTACTTCTAGTATCATGCTACAATCAGTTAGCACTGGTGTATTGACTGAAGCTCCACAACCAAGTGCAAGCTGTGCAGTACCTTACAGAAATGTTGCTGCAGGCCAGGTAAGTTTTCCCTCAACAAATTATAGTAATGCATTAATGTTACATTTAAATAAATGCCAATAATAATAAAGCTAACAAAAAGTGAATGTATGATGAAAGAAAGCAAGTGTAAATTGATTAATTTTTAAAAAAATATAAAATTTGGTATAATCTATTCTACATGGGAACCCAGGAGCAGAATTATATTCAGTGTTCTGTAACATGGCCTCAAACAGTTCCAAATGTTCTGCAGGCATGTCGTCCAAATTTGATGGACCACAGTATAACACAAAATAGATATAAGAGTATTAATTAACTAGTAGAATATTTATTACTCATTTTTGACAAAACATATTAAATTATTTATTTAAAACCAAGGCATACATTCAGAATTTGCAATTCTGTTGATGTCTTTTGAAGTCGGATACTGCCACATTAATGCAGATGTACTGTTTACAAAATGTTTATAAAAATTTGGCCCATACATTGTGACAATGGCTGCTTTTAACAACTTTCAGACTTTTTTCAGAAACCACATGTAGTGTAGTAAAGTCTAGTGCGAAAACGGAAAAAACGTGTCCTAAGCTGGTTCCAGTTAAGGCACTATAAAGAAAGTTGAGTTCTAGTTCATTCTTGTAAACACGCGGCATTCAACGTGTGTTTCGGAACTCATCCCCAGTGACGTCAGCCTCGATGAAGGCATAGGCATGGCTTTCCCGTAAGCCACGAGATGAAGGAAGGAGAGTTATTTTTGCTGCGCGAAACATGAAGAGAGATGAGATGCATAAAGGTAGGGTCACGCAAGCATAGGCGTAACCAGGGGGGGGGGGGTTTGGGGGTTCAACCCCCCCCCCCATTGGGTATTTACTTATTGAAGCACATTTAGGCACACAAAAAAATTTCTGGCTACGGTCTTGCAAAGCACATTTTTTTTTTCCTAAGGAAATTAAAGACATATTTTATTTCCTCTTTCTCTGAAGGGTTGTGATCATGGCTAAAGTATGCAGCTCATAATAAAGAGGACTTTTCATCTGGTTATAATCAACCTCCTTATCACCTTGGGGAGGGGGGTTACAGCAAAAGGTGGCTTCAATCACCGTAACACACACAGACAAACAGAGATCCTTTCAATCATTCCAGAGGGTTTTCTTTCCTTCTTGATGTCTTTTTTACCCAAAGGCAGCAATTTGGGAATACAATCGCACAAGTTTCCTGGAAAATATTCTCCTCTGTGATGGTGGTTTGTTTTCTGATAAACTGGTGTTGCAGGCGCTGGGGTCTGAAAATAAAGGACCCCTAGCCAACAATTGTCCTAATGGGTTAAACCCTCAAGCCAGGAAGGGATGCTCATCAAGAAACTTAAAGAGCAGTTTGTATTTACTTATGACTTCCTGTCCAAACACCCATTTTGGTAACATCTTTTTTGTAGATGAGTCGATTGGAAAATTGATGAACTCTATTTGCATTGCATTCTCATTTACAGATGTTCTCTCATCTTTTTTTTTCTTACTATGGTCCATCACTGATTGCATTACGACTCTGGAAATCATCCGTTCAACGTTTCCAATCTCACTGCCACGGTTTAATGCTGCATTTTAATTTACAATCAAGTATTATTTATATTTTAGCTAAATTTTTAATTATTTTCAATACACAAAATTCTTGCACTCCAGCGATGGAAACGTTCGTCATCCAAAAAGAAAAGAAAATTTGATTCAGACACTACCACTTACTTCTGAGGTATGTTTTGCTACAAATTTAACAAAATTTTTAGAAATTTATTATGGGGATGAGCATTTTTGTAGGGAAATTTGGTTTTTTTTTCTCTAAAATTCCACTATTTCCCAGTTTTAATATTATGAATGCTTGGACATAGAAGATTGCTTAGCGCTAAATATTGAATTTTCTTTTGAGTTTGATTTAAAAAATAAACTAATAGATCTAGTAATGAATGTTTAATGTTTTTGTGAATCAAGGCCGTATCCACAGGGCAAGAGGGACCCACCGGCAGCCCCCCCCCCCTCCTCAGAAATCTTTTGCAATGTATCATATATTCCTCCCTGAAACATTGCTTAACATAAGTGTGTCGAAGTCTGCCCCCCCCCCCCCCCCGAGCCCCCCGAAAAAATATTCTGGATACGGCCTTGGCTCCGTAGCAGGGGGAGCATGTTAAGAATTAGGAAGGGCAGTGTATGCTTCAAAATCATACCCTTTATATTACATATATATAGATATATATGACTAGAAATGATTGTAATATGATTTTTTTTAAATATATGATAGCTTTTTGATGTATATATAGTAGATGTATGTTTAGATCTTTGGTGAAGTTAGAGGAGTGGGTATTTGGGGCTTGTGTAACTTAAATTTTTGTAACTGGTCCTACATCTATAGCGCTTAGGCTAACTCTGGAGGCAAGGGTTCGAGGACTCTCTCCAGGAAACTTTTTGAAATCTTCCTAGCAATGCAATTTCGGGATACTTTGGTGATGTTAGAGGAAACAGAAAGGAGATTGGTTACTCTCTTCCCGCAATTTTTTTCAAAATAAAGTCATATCTTTTAAGATACTTTTGGTGTCGCTCGTGATAGTGTTCAATGTCCTTTCCCTGAAAGTGTTTCTGAAAGTAAAGTGTCTTAAAAGCGTAATTTCTCTTATCTTTCTTTTTTTAAAACTTGTGATCGAATTTTTTGGCGTGGGGGGAGCGGGGCGGGAGGAGTTGACTTGCTCCGAGGGGGTAGCTCCCCCCTCCCCGGGACATGCCTGAAATAAACACGGAGTATAACTTTAGAGACAAGTATTTATGACTAGTAAATTTTCAACTCTTTTACACTTCTTACTGGTGTTTAGTCTGTACATTTTTAGGGTGACCCCCCCCCCTTTCACCAATCCTAGTTACGCCTATGCGAGCAAGGTTCGTGCTTAACTCGCGCGGCTCCCGATAAAGGGCACTTCGCTTTGATTGTTCTGCAGAACATATCGTTTTTTAAAAATTCTTTTGCGTTTGTGCTCGCGTTTTTTTTCTTCTTCTTTTTAAGGATGAAATGTTCTGCAGAGACTGCGTTTGTTCTGTGACGTACGTCGCACTTTTAAGCACTTTCTGCTCCCGGGCATGGGAAGATCCTTGTTAAATATATTAAATCATACTCTCCACTCGGCATTATTTTACCGTTGTATGGTGAAAATGAAGATGCAATTGTATAAGAGGAATGAACTCGAATGTTTTCAAAATATCTGATTTAGAAGTAGTTTATTGAGATTATATAACAGCAAAATGATAACAGTATAGCTGCTCAAATTTAGTTAAAGGCTGAATATTGTAAAAAGGCATTTTTTAAATTTTACAATTGAAAAAGTCTTGTCTTTTCTTGCTCAATCAGATTTAGGACAATCATTGTTCATGTAGGGAATCCTCCTTTGCTGCTTGTATAGTTCTACAGAGTTACATAAAATGTTAAACAAAAATATTTCTAGACTGAATGTTAAAATTTTATCTTCAATCTGTAACATCCTGTCTTTTAAAGACTTTTAAGCATTTTAGATTGACACGAAAATAGAAGTATCAATTTTTTCGTCAAAATATGTTGTCACAACCACATTAGTGTGTTGCAAGGAAAAAATGCTATTTTTTATCTTCCTTTATGTGCGAAAGATTTTATTTTGTGTAGTCAGGAATGATTATTCATTCCTCAGGGGTGACTATTTAATTTTATAACGTGGCAGTAGTTGTGGAGGGGAGGTTATCATCAAATGATTTGCCCCGAGTATACTGAAATAAAATTCTGGTAATCTGAAATAATGTCGGTTTTTAAACATTGATTGCTAATGTTGCAACTAATAAAGATTTAGCTGGATGGTTATCAGTTGTTTCCATTAGCTGGGCTATTCAGTTTCTGAACAGTAAAAATTGCAATACTTTCAGTAATTAATTAGTTTTGGTCAGGCAGTAAAGTTTATATTACAAATTTCATGTATTGTATTAGTAATTGGGTTGTTGTACTTGCCACACTTGTTGTCTTGTAAAACTGATCCATTGTGAGTAAAGTCTAGAGTGTGACTTTTCAGGAAATGAATTCTCAAAAAAGTACAGTTCTTATTGTCAGCAATATTGTATGTGAAGAAAATAAATACCTGTGAACTACGCAGACTGAAAGAAAATGTATGTGCAGTCAAAATGTGTCGGGTGCAAGTGCTGTGTCATCCTGTGCTCGTAAGTTCAAATGCTCAATTTTTTAAAGCAAATATTGAATCTTATCGTCATAGGAAAAATTATATAAAAATGTACAGATCACTAAATCTACACAAAATTAGTTATTAGATTAAAAAATTTGTTTGGTATTTTTTGTACCATAATTATCGGTAAATAGTCTGCATCGTTGTATACTCCGCAGGAAGAAAAATTCATTCTAAAAAAATAAAGTTCGATGTATAACCCGCATCATTGTATAACAAGCATCCAGAACAAAAACAATTGCATAAACAAATCACCCTGTAAGGTACACTGTTTACAAGGAAACAATTTTAAATTACAAAACATTTTAACATTAAAAATAAAAAGTTTACATTTTACCGTATACATGGTTACCAAATAGTTGTTTATACATGGGTACCAAAAGCGTGACTGCATAATCTCTTTAAGGACAGTCACCTTTCCTCTGGTCCTACCCTCCATTGTGATTAAATTGGTGGGGAGGAAAGGCTCCCATCTCTGACCTTTTCCTTGGTCTTTTTTTGTGCGTGCATTACATTTTATTTAAGAGCAAGTTAAGATTAGCTCTCTTTTTTTATTAACCGCATACACAACTCTCATAATAGTAGAACAGCATTCTGTAATTGTAAAGCGTCGGGAATTACTTTGGTCATTAGCTAAAGGAAGAGTTGACATTGATTGATACCAGGGCCATTGGATGCTGGTAAGGAAAGGTCTACCACAAAGTTTTCCCGTGATAGTGACCTTTTTTCTTCGGATTCAGCCCTAGATAAGAATGCAGGAGCCTGAAACCTAACTGCCATTCGTCCACAAAGTTCTTTCATTCCTATCACCTGATCCTTGATTTACTTGCATGGGGGAGTTCAGAGGAATAAGGGAAATTGGATCAACATTTTGAAATCTACGATTTATTTCTCTGCATTTAGTTTTACGGAAAAATAGATTTCGATATTTTTGAAGGTAGATGTCTTTTTAATTATGAATATTTTTAAAATTCTATGTATTGCCTGCACCGTTATATTGCCCTCAGATAGTAAAAAAAGGGGGTTATTTTGTAGATAATCCATGTGCTATACTAAGATAATTACAGTAAGTGTTTAAAAAGACACTTTATGATTTTTTAAGTTCATTAATTATTTAACCAATATGATTGTTTCAGCAATGTTCAAATCAATTAGCTGATGACAGTGGCGTAGCTTGACCCGGATTTTAGGGGCGAGGTTTCTTCGGCAGAAGTGAGCTAATTTCATTGTTTTACAAGAAAAATTGTCAAATTCTAGGCAATCTTTACCATTTCAGGGGGGGGGGGGAGTTATCCCCAAAACTACCCCTTTATCTACTCCAGTGGCTGATGAAGTGTTAAGTATGCTTTCTCAGTAGGTGTGTTCTTAAAAATGTCATTCGCAGTTATGCTATCAAATATTTCATTTTTCTTCCATGTGTGATGATTTTCTCATGAAATAATTATTTACTACTTTGAGAAGTGGTGGGGAAGGGAATCTATTTAATTTGTGATTTTTGTGTTTGTCGTTGAGTGTCCTTCCACAAAAGTTCTTGATTGGAGAGGTCAGCATTTTCATAGAAATTTTATGAAATGTAAAAATTTATTTTTGTACCATAATCAAAATCATTTATAAAAGTTAAGCTAAAATGTAATGTCTAAAATTCATTTTGAAAACCCATTACTGAGTATGAATCAAATATTATAATATAATCGTCTATTTTGCCATTCATGTATAGTTTTAAAATTATTATTTTATTATTTTACTTTCAAATGTTTTCGGTAATACCAAACATAAAGGTTAACTATTTTGCTATTCATGACACAATATCTTATCCATTTAGCATAATTCTGGTACTGACTAACCACAAGTTTAAATTATTAATATCAAGGTTCAGTGGTTGTTTATTTATTCAGTAGCAAGAAAAGGCACTATTTTATTCAAGAACCGGGTGTATGCTGGGAGGGGTGGCTGAGGAGCATCTGAAGATACCCTGGTGTTCCATGGTCAAAGTGCATCTGCTAGGTTGTTTATACAAAGTGTTTGTATTGCTAAACAAATGAATAAGTTAACCAAGAACTCAAATTTTGTTGCTAATCTATGAAATGCTTTTTCAAAATGAAAACTTTTTTATGCAATGTTTCTTTATTGTTTCTTAAATTGAATCCATTCTCAACGGTTCCTTTGCAAAAGCAATTCAATTTCAGTTAAATGTATAGAGATACGTTTTTTATGTTTTAAAATCATATAATTGTTTTCATTCCAAAATAAACTACAGTTTTACAATTTGCAGTTATTTTCAAAGATTAATATTTATTTTCTTTTCTCTTTTTTTCGTTGGTGAAAATGTACACTATTTAATTTTTTTTTGTGTTGACAAATTGTTAGGTACACATTTGTGTTCTCTCCTGCCTCCTGTGGAACTTTCACAGCTGAAAAGGAAACTGGAAACTTGTTTCATATATTGACTCAAAACGAGTAAAAGCATTGTTAAAGGGTGCAAATAAAAGGTTGAAAATGACAGATACTGAATCATCAGTACTGAGAGGAGAATTTTCTACTTTTGGTACTAAAGAAGGGGGCTGATTGCCCTTGCAACCGGTTTGCCATTTTAAAACTTTTATTTGCACCCTTTAACGTTGCTTTTACTCATTTTGAATATCATGAGTAAAGGGAATGTCTCTCTTTTAACATTATATTAATTGCTGATTAGTGTTTTATGGAAAAATATTGGTTAGTTCTCCTGCGAATGTTGAATTGACTGTACAAAAAAAGGTTATCTGGACCAAGTGTTAATGTGATTATAATTGACCTTAAAGCATAAAGTGCTGAATTGTTTAGTTTATGTTGCACACAAAAATTGCTTTGCTGTAGAACAATTGCAAATAACTCACTGAAAGTTTTAAAACATATCAGGAGCAGCCCGAGACATTTTCAAGAGAGAAATCTTTCTTTCTTCAGAAAGTTGCGAGAGAGGAGTATATTCCATTGATGTGGGAATTGCACCCCAAATAGTTTCAGATTTTAATGTGTATTTATCACTACCTAGTTACATACATAGAATATATGGTGTAACATATACCTGCATATACCTATACATTATACAGAACATTTTCAGTCTCCTAGGATGTTTGTCGTAAAACATTGGGCTGCTCGGATAGTTGAATGAATACAGAATTAGGATTTGCTTTCATTTATAGCTTAATTAATAATTAATCCACTCTTATTAGATTTAGATTCATTAGTTATTTAAAAGTAAGTGTCGCCTGCAGTGCCTAAGCGCTCCCAACAAGAATTTTTAATACAGCCGTATTTGAATAAGTTTGTCGCAACATGATCAAGCACTAATAATTGTTAAAAAAAAAACAAGCTGGGAGGTACTATTTTCTTGTTTAATGTTATTTTTTCCCATGTTTTGAAATGAGTTTTCATGGTAACTTTGAGTAATGATCAAGTTTTCTTATATGTTCTGCTATAAATGCATGCTCTAGTTTTGATTGGCACAACCAAACCTATGAGTTTCAAGTCAGGTTTTTTAGATTCTGAAGCAATTATATGCTTACCACCTTTAAAATCCACACAGTCTTCTACTCTTGTGCAAAGTTAGTACTTTCTTAAATTCTAGTCTTTACTGCGTTTCTCTATTTTTTACTATTTGTTTGTTCTATGTTCTGCAACAAATTCCTACTTTGTGTTTCTATAGCTCAAATATTTTTGATTGTAGTCATGCTTATCTGTAATATTTAAAACCAAATAATATTTTCTAAAGTAATAAAACAAAAGTCTAGTTTTGTAGTATGGGAAAACCAAAATGTTTGTAAAAAGAACACATCAGTTGGTGACTATCAAACATTCTAACAAGTAATCTTTTCAGCATAATCAGATATTTAGGTTTGTATAGCTGAATACCGTTCCTCTAGCTAGCTTATATAAAAGTAAATACCAAAAAATCCTTTTGCAGATATTTTTGTAGTATTTAAATTATGTCTGAATTCATCTTAATAAAGTGCATGTTTCCAAAACTTCTTCTGTTTCGACCCATTTATTAAAAATATATAACATTTACATTTTAATCAACTTATTTCCAACTGTATTGGAATGCTGCATTCAATTTTTAATTATTACTTATATTACTCACAATTAAATATTTCTTGGATTCTATAGAAATAAGGAAATAGTATTCAGCTAGTTTATAAGTCAGTTATTAATAATCTGAATATTGATTTATCAGTATGAATATTATCTGTGCACTGCAGAAGTTTGTGCACTATTATTGTGAACATTATTTAGCACATAGCTAACAAAAGCATTTTACCCTTAGGCAGGAAATTAAAAACATTTATTTCAGAGGAGATGCCCAAACCAAACATTAAGAGGACTTCCCAAATTGAAGTTTTAAATTATTGAAATTTTCATCCAAAATAAGTAGGTCTAGCAGTTAGGCCATAGCTACTATAAGTAGGTCATAGCAACTAGGCGACATCAGTGTCACCTAGTTGCTATGTTAAAAAATGCGCTGGCCTATCTAGTATTAACGTGTTGTAGTTTCGAAGTTCAAATTGGATTTTTTCAACATTCATATTTCGAGGAAAAAAAGGCTCTGCTAGGCCTAATTATACAGACCTCTTTGCATTCCAAAAATCATATTTATTCATTTAAAATTGAGCACTATACATAGGGCACAAGCTTATTAGGTTCTACAGCTTTGTAAAACTAAAATGATTGCAAAAAAAAAAAAAATTTATGCATTCTTTGTTTTTTTGTGATCGAATGATTACTTACTCTTTGTTTTAAATTACTATATTTTTTGCAAAATTTTTAGTTTATTCCCCAACGTTACGGATTCAGATAGCTACATACAAGCATTAAAAAGTTATAGTTTTGAAATTCAAATCGGACTTTTTCAACGTAGATTTCAAATTTCGAAAACGTGCTGTGTTAAGCATAAATATACAGGTCTACCTCATTGCATTCCAAAAATCGTATTGATTTATTTAAAATTGAGGCAGGGGAGTGCAAACAAAAGTGAAATGGATTCGTTGATTTTTCAAATTAAGTAATTCTAAAACAACTTATTTCTTATTCACAACACGGATTCAGAATCAGAAAGCTGCCTACACAGCATTAAAAAGTTGCAATTTTGAAGTCCAAATTGGATATTTTCAGTGTGAAGATTTTGAATTTGAAAAAAAAAAAAAAAAAACAGCATTCCTCTTTGCATTCCAAAAATCGTATTGAGTTAAAATTGAACCCTGGGGAACTAAAACTAAGGGAAAAGAACATGAGTATGTTCGCCAAAAAGTTCTCTATAATTCGTAAGATTTTCAGAATTTTTCATTTTATAGTTTTTTACTTGTAAGAGTTTGAAGCGCGCAAAGCAAAATTTCTCTACGCTAGCGGCAGCAGCGTGAATCATTTTATTTTTTTTTTCCCCCCAAGAGAGAGACCACTATAATGTGGCGCCATCTGTTAACAGGAGTATGTAACAGTATAATTACAAATAAATTAATTAATATGCCTGTACCGAAGTATCGAGCTTTTTAAATTATATTCAGGTTTGATTTCAGTACATTGGGTATTATACCAAAGATAGAAATGGGATTAAGTTGCATACGATCAATATAGTCTAATTAAATATAAAGTTAGAATTTTCCCCTGGTCCGTGTGGCCATCATCTAACGAAGTTACTTTTTGAAAAGCTAATTAAGGAAGTTCTATTCATGGTAACATAATTTTTCGATTTCTTGTTATTCGTCTACAAATGCACCATTTTGAAATAAGTTATACAACTTTCATAAAACACATATAGGATAAAGACTTAGCTTAAGTTGCTCGGACCTCAACCGCCTCACTTAGAAAACGTATATCCAAGGTGTCTACTCCCCTTAGAGCAATGGCTTACCCCCTAAAAACTACGGAACGACCCCTGAAACGATGGTCAGGCCCCCTCCCTCAAAAAATAATTTAAGATTTTTTACGCAAAATACTTTTAGTGTCTTAGATATGGCAGGGATGCCCATACCTAAGACACTAAAAAAGTATTTCGCGTAAAAAATCGTTCCTTTTCTTTCTTCAACGCAAACGTGAATTCCGTATTATTAGTATCAATATCAAAAAGAAACACGAATCTCCGCAGTCGGTCGATTGTTTTACTTTGCAGAGATTACACTAAATGAAGCTACGGAGTTTGAAGGAGGTAATACGAACACCCCCCCCCCCCTTTTCTGTCCAGCGACTTGCGTTACGAAGAAAAAAGTAGTCATAACCCTGGTCATAATTGTTTTTTTGCAAGTACAAAATAGGGGCTCTGTCCCGAAATTAGAAGCCCTAAAAACACAGAGCCATATCTGTGGTCAGATTTGGGGGAAGAAACATAATGCCCTATACTCGGCTCACTTGTCTAAATCGTGATGACACAATCTGTTAATAAAGGGAGAGGCATTATTAATCGTAACGCTAACGGCTATCCACACCGCTCTATCTTTGAAAATGTTACACAGTTTATGAATTAACTGTTCGAAGTAATTTTAATAATAAGAAACGTTTCAATAGAAAATAAAAATTAGGAAGAAAATTCAAAATATTAAAAACATACCCTTTTTATGCTTTTTATGTAAACAGTACTGAACACACTTCTATCTAATGTTTTTTCTTTTTCTATTTTATAGAAGCGGTATGACTACTTAATACGCGTTTTTGTGTGCTAACGTTTATAGTATGTGTCATAAGTGAACCCCCCGCCCCCACCCTTCCCATGAAAAGTTTCCTGCTACACCACTGAGTGATTAATGAATCGAATGGCCTCATCCAGCTGAATTGGTAATGGACAATAACGATCAGGACCACTTTTCCTTATTTTGCATGATTTTATTTTGAGGTAAACACTCAGGGGTACTCTCGAGGGTAGGGCCGATACCATCGAGACTAGTAGGTCCACTGTTCCTAGTCTCGGTGGTATCGGTAGGGCGCCTTGGTGCAAACTGCGCCATTGAAATTTATAGGGGAGGAGTGTTCTGGAGGTAGGCTGTTGTCGAAGGGGGGTTTTTAAGAGGGGCGCGTCATCAATCTCGGGAGGGGGCTTTCCTGAAATAACAAATCAAAATGATGACGATCCCTTCCCCCACCTCTCGAACGCACGAATTTTACAATCTGTAAAA
The DNA here is from genome assembly GCA_038502835.1 of Octonoba sinensis. Taxonomy (NCBI): domain Eukaryota; kingdom Metazoa; phylum Arthropoda; class Arachnida; order Araneae; family Uloboridae; genus Octonoba; species Octonoba sinensis. Next base: position 94,867,778 of record CM076604.1, on the reverse strand, counting down.
AGGGGTACCGTTTTCTTTTTTTCGCCAAGCTAGCAAATTCCTTCGTTCGAAGATAATTCTCTCGGTTGCACCTGATTTTGTTTCCAGAAAAAGCAACTCTGACTCAAAAGCTACCGGAAATATTTTACTTCATTGATCTCGAGCTATTTGCTGGATTTCGGCCAACTCTGTTTCTAAAAGGTTAGAAGAAAGCGCTATTTCATTTGAAAAGTAAACCTCTGACGGTGTGAAAAGTGCATCACTCTTGTTTTGACCTTGTCTTCCGGGTAAAGTTGCGAGCGTTTGTCGTGCTCCTGCGTTGCCCCATATTTAGTTCGTCTGCCCTTTCTAGGATTAGAACGAAGGTCGTCTTAGTATCGCTTATGAAAGCGGAAATACTACATCTCTTATGAACGATAAAAGGCGCGAAGTCACATGTTGAGACAGAATTTTTCACAGTTGTCGCCCTCAAGATTCTACAAGTCACATCATATTTATTAATTTTAATGATTTATTGTACCTCTCGTGCCCCAAAATAGGCCCGTCATCAAGGATGGTCAGGAAGAGGCGATTGTCTCCTTTTTTTTAAAGAACATGTATATGTCTGTGTGTGCAAAACTATACATATTTTTCAGTATGTCGAATTTTAAACTTTTTCAACCCATCCCTGGGAAAAATTCAGTTATTGGCTAAATGACGTGCCCCCATGACAGCATTGTACTTACCCAGTATGAGAACTTTCAGCATATAAGGAAGGTTGTGCAGATTAATTGTTAATCGGACCAAAAGCTTTGTGAAAATGCACTCAACTCAATGTAGTTTTTTTTTCTTCTCCCGAATTCGAACTGAAAGGGGGGGGGGGGAGGATAAATAAGAGTTGGTTAATTGGACATCTCATTCGTTATTCCTCAAATCTAGAATCACAGATCCTCCCCCCTTTTTGGCACTAACTAGAGCTTCACAAAGAAGGATAGGTAAAATTGTTTTTATACTGTATATGCAGGAAGTCATTTTCAAATGTTCAATAACGTGTGAAATTTATTTTCTCTCATAATGCCAAGCACAGAAATATATTTTTCACTAAAAAATGACCGAAGAACAAAATAAATTGAAAATGAAATCCGTAAAAGCAGTTGTACAACTACAATATAACTATCCATTCTTCCTATTAGTATTTGTTAAGAAATAAGTTGCTCTTGCGATCAAAAAATCAACAACGTTGTCGTGCCTCACTCATAATGCTGTGTAAAAAATACGTATATAAGTATACGTAGGTACTTTTGTTTTCATTTTTGCGTTACGTGCATTTTAAAAGTGCGTCATTTTTTAAATAGTGCATTATGCTTTTCCCCAAACAAATATTTAGAAATCAGTTTTTTTTTTTTTAAATTATTGCATTGAACTTGTTCCTCCACAATAGTCAGTTTCGTGATAAAATGTCCTCGGTCTCTAATTTTGGGTTTGGCAACCCTACAACATATAGTGGACATCTGTGGTCATATATATCCATTCAAATAGTTTGATACTAAAAATAGAAAAGGTGTAAAAGAAAATGTAAATTAGCTGAGAAATATGATTTCTCTTAACGGGCGTACGAGAAACTCATAGAAGAGCCGAAAATACTCTCCAGAGCTGAATATGGCACAATTTGGGAAGGGGCTGTTAAAAGTTTTAAATTCTGTCATCATAATTAATTTTATAAGACTGTACTTACGCATGAATGTGCATTGAAATATGTTACATATCTAATAATAACGAACAAACCGTTCAGAAAATTCTTAGTTTTGGCTTTTATTTTGGTTATATTCTTTTTTCACTTTTGTACCTGTCTCAAAAAATTGCATTGAGCTATGTTTTTACCAGAAAGGATCTCAAAAAAATGTGTGCAGTAAGAACTTTTTTTTTTTTACAGAAAAAGCTCAACTTTCTATTTAAAGTCGTGGTATTTCCACGCCTTTAAAATTTAATAGCGATCCAAAATTAGTTTTACAATTGCTTGTATGACTCAAGGGCTGATCTCTTATTGCCCCTGGTGGTATTTTATGAAATCAGCTGCATTAATAGGCCTTTATGGCTACAATTTAAGTTTCTAATAGTTTTATATTTTATTTTTTAAGACTTTAGAATTACTATTGTTATTGTAGTTAAGGCTCAAATGAACGTTAAAACTCGTTTACTAACATGAAAAGTTTTGAACTGTTACTACCGAACCGAAAAGTATAAATTACTCTAGAACTCTTACTTAACTTACTCACCTACGTAAGCAAGTTCATACGTCGTCAGTTATGCTCATGTTTTCCATACGTCATATTGAAGTCAACAGAAAACTAGTGGCAAACGTATCCTGCAGTTCTTAAGAAACCTTCACCGTCAGCTGCTGCCATGTATTGCTATAAAAATAAAAATTCTGCAGTTGGTGGAAGCCGCTGTATCCACAGCTATACGTTCTTTCACTTTCTACCTTTGCTTTGTTTACTCTTGGTTATCGTAGTTTCCGTTTTCTTTATTATGATGTGTGTTGTGGCATCACTCTTTACCGGTGCATAAACAGCAATCGTCTGTGCCTACACGAATAGTAAATAGTGAACTTGACCGCTATGTATCGTGCACCGATTTTGCCCTTGGGATCAGGAAGGCCACCAGTTATTCTAGAAGATATCGTAGGTTTCCAGGTAGTAATTAATTTTCTTGAGCAATTTCTTTTTTTTTTTAATATTCAATTTTTATATCGATTTTGTTTTTAGTTTTTTCTCGGGTAGTTTTTTTTTAACGTAATTGTTCTCATTTTTAAAAAGCGGCTGCTTTATATGGATAATATTTTTGGGTTAGCATTTTGGCCATTTGATTTCTTCAAGTTAGCTGTTATGTCGTTCATCTGACAGGTTGGAAGTTGATTTTCCTTTTTATGATAAGAAAAATTATTTTATGAATGAATTCATTTTACATCCCATTTTACGAAAGTATGTGTCACCCACTTGGAAAAATTCAATATCCATGTGATGTGTGCCAACTCATGTGGCAGGAATATTTCGATACGGTTGCAAAACTTTGGGCAATCGTTTCATTATTCTGGCAGCGTCAGCAAGGCCGAGAAACATTAACGCCTAGCCTTTGGCGACAAAAAATTCAGCAACAATTGTAAAATTTGCTTAGAGCCTCAAACGTCTATCGAAATCTTCCCGATAAGTGTTTTGCCGTGCACAATACATAGGAGGACAAACACAGTTAATTTATCTCTGAGTTTTCGCTACGTTGCAAGTTTTGAAAATGTGGCCAAAGTAAATTCCTGTTGAACTATTAAATCTTAACTGATAGAGGGAGAACACGTGACTAGTCACAACTTGTAACTTCTCAGTAACATCTTTGAAACTTATGACGTCAGTAACATCTTTGAAATATAAGAGAGAAAAGTTGTTTGGTTTTTCTGTTGCCATTCACCACGTGGTGATAAATTCTTTTAAATGTAGAATCAACACTTGCCACATGGTCCCTGAACTTCCGACAGTCAAAGTCTATCAAAAATCTCTTGTGCAAAATGCAAAAATAGTTTTCTTGTTTGTGATTTGCTGTTACTCAAAACTATTTAATAGCAGCTGCAGTTAGCTTAGCTCAGATAAATGCAGTTTGGTTTTTGCAAAAGACTGGTTTAGGTAACTGGGTTGAAAAGTATATGTTTTGTTGGAAAAACTGCAGTGTAAGTCATGGGAAGTCGTGGAATTGAAAAGTTGAAGTGTAGCAGGATACTCTGTTTACTCCATTTCCTTTCCACATTAAACCATCGTCTACATTGATGGAATTTAACTATCTATCGAACTAACAGGAGCGTAACTTGGAAAAAAAGTAAATAAAAATAGTTTAATTACAAATTTAATAGTGTTTTTAATTGAAACCATAATGCTATTTCCAGAACTGTTTTAATGCAAGCGAAACATTTCGTAATCAAGAAAATTCTGTAGTTAGTAATAGTCCAAGATCCCAGTCACCCCAGACTTACGTGATTTTAGGAAAGATGAAATTTTTAGGGTCGGTAGTACAACATAAACTTAGAAAGAAATTGGATACTCGCTAGGCTGAAAGCGGGGCCGTTTTACAGGTAGCAGGTATCAAAGGTGCAAAAAAACCATGCTAACTTACGTCATTTTCGGAAGGCTGAATTTTATATATAATAATAAGTATAATGTTTTAAAATATTTTCCAATGAGCCAGACAAATCTGATGGGCCAAACATCCTGCCAGACTCGTTAAAAGTTCGGCTGTGCGAGGAAGCTTGAGCATTTTTGGCGTTAAACGCGCCACTGGCAGCGATAAATGCGCCCATATAGCAGCGCGCTCTTGTTACGTTACGCGAGAGCATTATTCAAGTCAATTTAAAATTACTAATATTTAAATTTTCCTAATAATGATTTAAGTCTTAAAAGCCCGTTTTTTTAGAAACTGAAAGTGAAGTGTGCTTATGAAGGATATTTGGGTATATCCTTTTCTTTAAATAATACAAACACTACAAATAATTAGTATTACAAAATATCAGATCGATTTGTAATAACTCGTTTATTCTATATAGTTTTTACTTGTTTATTCACTTTTTATTCAACGAATATTAGGTTAGAAATGAACCGAAACATCAGATGTATGAACAGTGATAGACTAAACACTAACAACACACACACTAACTCAGAGTAGAACCACTACAGAATTACAAAAGAACAGAAAATTAATAAATACAGGCCACTCATCGTCGCCATTTTTCTGCCCAAGAAAAAGCGTAAACAAGAGCGCGCTGCTATATAGGCGCATTTATCGCTGTCAGTGGCGCTTTTAACAGAACGCCAAAAATGCTCACGCTTCCTCGCACAGCCGAACTTTTAACGAGTCTGGCAGGATGTTTGGTTCATCAGATTTGTCTGGCTCATTAGAAAATATTTTAAAATAATATACTTATTATTATATATAAAATTCAGCCTTCCGAAAATGACGTAAGTTAACATGTTTTTTTTGCACCTTTGATACCTGCTACCTGTAAAACGGCCCCGCTTTCAGCTTAGCGAGTATCCATTCCTTTCTAAGAGTATGTTATTCTACCGATCCTAAAAATGTCATCTTTCCTGAAATCACGTAAGTCTGGGGTGACTGGGATCTCCCTCTATAACGTAGCTCAGTGTTGACAGCTGGACTGAATTGAAAATTGATGCACAACTAATATAAGAGGCGCATAAAATAAGTGGCACTCAAATAAGCGAGAAATTTCTGCATAAGCTGTTCGCACATATTTTAGACCAGCGGTTCCCAATCTTTTTTTTTTCGCGTACCACTATTTTTCTTGCAAACCATTTGCGTACCACTGCGAATATAACTTTATTATACAGAATAGAATACTAACAGAGATAGATAATAAAAAAAACAATAGAACGACTAGGTAATATAAATTACACCATTTGTGACAGTTATTAAAGGCAGAGAGAAGCGTTTATTAAAATAAAGCTGTACGTATAAACTAAAATGTAATGTATGAAATATGTAAAATCAATTTTTAATATGTACTTCCAAAACACATTAGAAATACGTCTTTAAGTACAAAATACATGTAAAAAGAAAATGAAATTTATGAGAAGCTTGCTGCTGCATGACAGATACAAGCGAGGGGATATCTGATTCAGTAAAGGTTAGTTTTAACCTCAAATTTGGGTGGGCATTTAATTTGCTTCTATATTTATTTTTAATAAATATGATATTGGAAAAAAAGTTTCACCAAGATAAGGGGTTGTGAACGGAATTATAAACAGCAATGCTTTTCTTGACATTAACGAAAATTCATTTTTAACTCTGAGCGAAAATTCTCCTAACTCTTAATTGGGCAAATTCGATCCTCAATCCTGAGTCACATGATAGCTCTATTAACGACTCGTGTTCCTCATTTGATGGGGTTGCGGGTAGTGTTTTCCACGCGAATGGGGATTTCTAATCGAATAGTACTCAGCATAGTCTTCATTAAAATACTTTTCAAACTTTTCAGCTAGCATTTGGCAGTGATTTTAATACTATCGATTATTTCGTTGCTCAATGTACTAATGTGTTCTGTTGTAAAATTTTCCAAATTTGGGAACGACTGCTAGAATTCAGCAGAATTACTTGTAATCAAAATTCGACTTTTTTTTTCAATAAATGCCTTTTTTTCGTCATCAACTAAAAATCTATTTATGGTTTTACCTTCCTTAACTTAACTTAAATTTAAGGCAATCAAGCGACTAAAAATGTCTGCTAACTAGGCTATTGTTGATATCCAATCCAAAGCTCGTCATTCACGCAGTTCAAAACTCTGTTCCCATCAGAAACAACAGCACCTCGGAATGAAATTCAAAAATCTACTTGAAACTTTTTCCTCGAGAAAACCATCTCACTTCAGTGTGTAGCATAGCAACTGGATATGATCATTATACTGCCCATTTCAGAACACAGCTTTGAAAATAATAGAGTGTTTAGTGGGGGGAGGGGCGTGATTTAATGAAGTTGACCACCTTGACAGATTTCTGTAAAATACATTTAAATGACTCAGGCATACCTTTCGCTGTCAACTGCTATTTATGAGCGCTGCAATGAACAAAAGTGCAGTTTTCTGTCAAAGATTTTGTTTTGGCAAAAACTCCTCCGTGTTTCCCTTCATTGCCCGAGTAGTCCGGTCAACAGGTACAGAAAAAAGGGGCTTACCATGCAAAAGGTGGAGTAGAAATTTTTTTTTTCTTTAATTAGTATGTATTGGTGCCAACACGAAAAGACAAATTTACCCAACATGAAAGATCCTGGGAAAATTTTTGGCGACCGAAAAACCACCAAAATTTGGCACTTTTTGTTGTTTTTTCGATATATCTAAGAAATGGTTGAATTTAGTGAAAATTTTCCAATGTAACATTTATAGAGGATAAAATTTCCTACAACTTTCATCACTACAACTTGTAGCATCAATAGCAAATACGTTCCAGCTTCTTAAAATTCGGCATTTTTTTCTAACTTATAAAAACAATGAAAAGAGACAGGTGCCTGAAGGCGTATTGAAGAATGGAGAAAAAGAAGAGGCAAGTAGCCCTTCTGTCTCTGACCTTGAGAAGTCTCTGACCTTGAGAAACGATGCATGTTTCGTAGCAGATAGAGAGGAATGAAATTGACCCCCCATCCAGTGGTGTAGTCGAGGGGGACGCAGGGAGACGGTGTCCCACTAACTTTTTATTTTCACACAAGTGTCCCACCACTTGTTTTGGATTTTAAAGCGTAAGCGTAGCCCCACTTTTCAATGTTCGTATATATAAGCATCCCCCCACCTTTTTCTCCAAGACTTCACCACTGCCCCCACCCCCTCATTTCAAAACAAATATCTCCCCGTCTCTCTCCCCTTTTCCTGTCACCAAATTCGTTGTGTTGACTCGATTCAACAACTGTCCGTTAGTCAGCTCAATTTGAGCGAAGAAACGTTCTGCTTCACATAGTGGGTTTTGCATTACAGTTTCGTATTTAAACATGAGTGTGCTTGACCAAAGCGTTTGTTTTATTTGTGAACTCAGTTTGAATGAGGGTGAAACGCAAATTGTGAAAAAGAAAGAGGGATAGAAAATCTTTAAAAATGTAGTGCGAAAAGTCAAAATGAAAAACATCAGCGTTTTTTGAAGGACTTAAAACAAGTGATTATTCACAATGTTTGTTGCAAATGATATATAAGTGAGCGAATGATTGATGCTTATGTGCGTTGTTGTACAGCTGGTGATGACGATTCAAGCAGTGTAGCTCCATCTCCTTCATCGAGAACTGAAGGTTTCTATTTTAAAGACCAATGTTTTTTGTGTGGCGATGGGATACCGGAAGATTTTTTTTTTAAAAGCGAGAACGACTTCCTGAACATGAAAGAAATTTGATACATCAAGTTAAGAAATTGGGTGTGAGAGATACAATTGTAAATACTGCTGAAAGCCGTGAAGATGAGTTTGGAAAAAAGATTCTTGGTCGAATTGGAAATGTAAAAGACTTAGTTCATGGTGGAAACAGATTCCAAGAAAAAAACATCCCTGATATTCTTTGATTAAGCTCCAAAAATTTCCCTGATTTTATATGTGAGTTAAACAGCTTCATTGTCATATTTGACAGTATCACAGTGGTGATACCAGATTTATAAGGGGGTGCACTATACTTTTCCATCTGAACTTTACACTTCCTTTTTTTTCTTGAGGGGGTGAAAGAAAAGAGAAAATAACGTAATTTTCTAAGCCATATAATCTGCAACTGTTGAGAATTTTAAGTCTAAAGTTTTTTAAGGATGAAGATCAGTCCCCCATCATTATTTTATGCTTTAATAACTTTATTTTCTCAAGATGCGTATAGTTCTTTTATTGAGTAAAGAGAATATTTTTGTAAAAATTCCAAATTATCACTGTGATGGGGGGCCTGGGCTATCTGTTCCCTCTTGTTGCGCCACTGCAGTATCATGCACAGAACCGAACCCCGAATTCGGCACGCTGGACAGCGCTGTCAAGGCCTTTTTTTTTATGGAATAAGACCAAAAATGGCGGATTCTCGGAAGTATCAACGCTGACACGCTTCTTTATAAGCAAAATTTCAATGTATTCTTAACTGATACACAAAAAAAAAAAAAAAAGAGATTTTTTTTTGTTGCTTAATCATAGAAAGGGCGCTTTCAACCGATGGGAAATCGGCAATCGAGCTGACTTGTGTTGCAACATTTAGAATTAATTTATTGATAATTCGATCTGCATTCATTGATTCAATCAGACTTCGTGTGAAATAAACGTAATACTTTGAGCATTTCAAAAAGTTCCTTTTTAAATAAACTGCTGGTTGAACTGCATCTCTTACAGCGCATATGGAAGAGACGCCACTGACTGTGTCTATTAGTAATAAACAACAGTACGCAAAAGTTTACACATTATTGCAGTAATTTATATGAAAGTAACATATTTTTAAGGGAAGATGCGTTCTTTATTTCGAATTAATGTTACGAAAGTTTCCGCACAGAAAATTGGTTTGGTTCTTTTTTTTTTTTTTTGTTAGTGTTACTTTTTTCTAAATATATCTAATTTAAGAAATACTGATTTATTTCAGTTCAGTCAACTACTTGAACTGGTTCGAAAAACTGAAAAACAAGTTTTTAATTCGGAACACCTAAATTTTTATGTTCGTTTAATGTTGATCTTCCTCGCCTTTATTAAAAGGTTAATTCTTCTGTAAAAAAAGTAATTTTTTACGGTCGCGGATCTATTAAAAATGGCTTACACTTTTCCTCGAGAGTTTAGTTTAAAATATTCAGTCTCGTTTTTATGTTTCGTTTCTGTTCTTTTCTTTTAAGCGCGGTATTTTTGATAGGTTAGGCATTTGGAAAGGACTTGATTCCTTATTGCAGAGTTCAAAAACTCTAAGGACTAGGCGTAGTTGTAATTTAATATTTTTATATTTTTCATAATTATTTAGAAAAAAGAAATCTTTAAAATGCCATTTTGATTCTAAGAATTGTCAAATTTTCTATGAAGCTGTATTAATATTGAATATCAGAAAAACTAGTTTTTCTTTAAAAAATAATAAAGGAACTTTGTGCACAAGTAATTGTAAAAAAAAAAAAAAAAAATTGCTCGCTTATTTAAGCACAAATGAGCATTAAAAGGCAGACATATGTTTCAGGATTTCTTGGAAATTAAGAAAAAACTTTCGTTCATAGAAAGGGAACTTTATGATTTACATCTTCCTGTCTCTAATTCTACTTTCGATTTTGATTCTATTGATAGAATGTCATGGACAAGAAAGAGCCCTTTGCTCGTCTGACAGTCACAAAATTACTTTAAACGAGAAATTTACCAAGTTGTGTAATGATTCAAATGTTCCTGTTTTGGCTGATTTGCTTCTTGTGAATAAGAATACTGTTGTAAATCTTTCGAATTTTCCTTTGAATAATAATGAAATTAATACTTTGAAATACAATATCAATTTTGCCTTGTCTAAAAAGCCTTCTTTTTCTGAACTTATTGCTCCAGTTGAGAAAGCTTTCAAATTTCGTCTAGTGCCTTAACTTCCACTCAAAAAGAGTCGGTTCGGCATCTTATTGCATCCAATGTTGATTTCAAAGTTCTTAATACTGGTTTTACCCATTCTGTGAAACGTTGTGTCTGTAATTTAGTCTCAAATTCTGATTTGGCCGTTTCCAAACCAGACAAGGGGGGTCAGATTATTGTTCTTAATAAATAATCTTATAAGAAGACTGCTGATTTAATTGCTTCTGGTCCTTATTCTGAAATTTATATAGATCCTAGCGACAAAGAGTTAAAAGTTATTTCTTCTGCTGTTAAGTCTGTTCATTCTATTCCCTTGATTGCTAAACGGTCTGTGATTCCGTCTGTTGCTAATTGTGCGCGTTTCTATGCTTTACCACAGGTACACGAAGCAGGTATTAGTTTTAGACCAATTGTTTCCACTATTGGCACTGTCACTTATAAACTTTCCAAATATTTAGTTTCTGTGTTTTATCACTTAGGAGTCAGAATGTTTTCACTTAAAAATTCCACCGTTTTTGTTAAGCAACTACATAACTTCGTTATCGAAAAAGTGTTATATCCTCTTTTGATGTTAATTCTTTGTTTACTAATGTTCCTGTTGATGGCGCTTTGACTAGCCTCAGGAACAGGCTTTATGAATTCCATTTTACTTCTGTGGATATTGAGGAATTAGTTTATCTTACTCGTGTGTGCTTGCAACAGAGCACTTTTGTATTTAATGGTAAATTATATGCTATGGTAGATGGCCTGGCTATAAGATGTTCTCGTAGTCCTTTTTTCGTGATTTTTATCTGCATTATTTTGAGGAAAATCTATTCCAGAAATTGCAATTTCAATTTTATGTTCGTTACGTGGATCATTGTTCTGTTCTAACGGACAGTAACTTTTTAGGTATTGATGATGCTCTTTCTGTTATGAATTCCTTTGATCCTAATATCCAGTTTTCTTGTGAGAAAGAACTTAATAGTAGCTTCGCCTTTGTTGATGTTTTGATTTCTCGGAGTGAGTCTGGTTTCCCCTACTTCCTGTCTATCGAAAATCTTTCGCTGTTTCTTTACCTCCTCACAGACTGTCGTCTCATCCTTCCAACCAAAACATTCTGCTTTTAATACTCTTGTCCATCGTGCTATTAACATTTGCTCTTCTCCTGAGATTTTCAAGGCTGAACGTAACTATCTGAAAGCTGTAGCTGATCTCATTTAAAAGTTGTACAGGTATAAAGTACCAGTAACGAAACATGTACAGTATAAGCGTTAATCACATGATTTAATTCCAGAATGTGGTATTGTATAAAAATACGAATTAACAAAATAGAGTATATTATTATTATTATGTTAATAGCATTACACAGAGTATAATAATATACAAAAATAGTTTTATGCAAGGATAGACACTTTATATATTAAAGGTTGTGTAAATATTGTTTATATTGACTTTGAAAAAGGCTTCAATGAAGTACCACGCAATCTCGCTTGTATTGGAATTCCAGGAAAACTTTAATTCGGGTTTGAATCGGTCTGATAGGGAGGAAACAAAGAGTTGTAGTTAAATGTAATCATTGTTAGTGGATAGATGTTTTAAGTGGTTTTCCTAAATTAATTATTGTTTTTTATGTTTATCAATGTTGTTACTGAAAAGACATCATTATTTTTGCTGATGATGTAAACGTTATGGGGGTTATTGACAATGACGAGCAAATGAAACAGCATCAACAGGATTTAGATCAAGTTTCTAAGTCGGTCGCTAGCAGTTGTTATGGGTGCAGGGCAATGGTGAATGTTTCTCTCCCCTTCAGTACTATACTAGCTTTGTGGAGGTGACGGTAGATGCTGCCATCTACCAGCTGGGACGAAAGTCGAACTCCTGCCTATAGGCCCCAGGAGTAGTGCACCCACTCTTCCTCGCTTGTGAGGATACGTCAACGACAACAAGATATTACCTTATTTAGAAAGGGTTCAAATGAGAGCTACTCGATTTGTAGTGAACTTTCAGGTTTAGATGATGATACCAGACTTAAAAAGCTTAATATAATGGTCTCGAGCAAAGAAGATTTTGAAGGGACATATTTCAGTAGCTCAAATTTATTAAAATGGAAGATATTGGTGGGGATACGTTTTTGCACTGAAGGCAGAACCATAGAGCATTGTTTTAAGCTTGTCCTGAAGTTTATATAAATAACTACTTCAATAGGATTGTAGACATTTTGAGTAGTTTACTTGAAGCAACCGTTACTTGCAATGGGGTGAATAGTTTTAAGAGGGCTGTAGGGGGATTGCTAAATTGTTTGGTACCAGCTTAATAGGGCCCAAAGCTTGTTGCCGGCCGTCACATTTGTATTTTTAGGTATATAAAAGTTCTGCAAACCAGACGTTCTTAAAACAACAGACTTTCTTATACACCTTTTCCAGACTATCTTACAACACAAAAGAAGCCGCCTTATGAGCCTTACTGTACCTGATTCGAATTCTTTAAATTATTCAGAACGGTGCATCTTAGAGACTAATGTTTTTACTAACTCCCATGAAAGTTTGGCCTCTCCAAAGAATATTTGATAAGGAAATGGGACAAATGATGAGTTTCGGCCAGTTGAAGAAAATGTTGTAAAACGTTTGAAACTCTGGTGTTAAGGACAAAGGTGGTCACTTTGGAAAAATGTGAATGTGTTAATACCAGTAAACATTCGTTTTTTTAATTATAATTTCAAAAAATTTTAAGTACAGTGAAACCTGTGTAAGTTTACTCCTTGCGATGCAGCCCTTTAGTGGTCAACTTATAGAGGGTGAAGTGCTAATTCCGTTCCTGACAAAAGGGTCAGCTTACAAAGGTGGTCAACTTTACAAGTTTTACTGTACTTTGTTTTTGTCATTCTTACTCATTTCTTTAATTAAAAGCTTGGACATTTATATTCGAAGTACTGTTTTAGTTTCAGAATGCATTATTAATTATAAGATCATGAATGATTCTAATCATAAGTAAGGTCCTTTTTTTTAAATTATTCTGCCAAGTAATAAATTTGTATATGATTATCTAAAATTATAATTATTTTGACAGTATTGAACTAATTCATTATTTAATACTCATTTTAGTTACATGACTATAATTAGTACTTCCTGGTGTTATGAAAAGTGACAGATTTCTGTTATATTTGATGTAAAATCGGCCAACCCACGCCTCTTTGGAGTTAACTTTTCGCTACTTCATTTCAATCTGCAGTCTCGTGAATTTCTTTCCCAGAAATCTTTAGCTTACTTTTTAATTGACGTCACTACCGGAAATGATTTCGTACTCTCGACAGCCAGTGTTTTTCTTTGAAATCCGCGCTTCCTTTTGACTATTGACCACAGCTAGCTACTCTCAGAATTCAAAATCTTCTCCTGTGTTTACTTTGTATATCTAAAGGCTACTAAGTTATTGAGTTTCAGAACGTTTCTTTAAAGGTTAAGGGTTATTACGTTTTAAATGGAGTTGTCTTGAAGAAATTCTGCTTGAAAAATGTATTTTCTGAGGCTCAATTTTGTTTTTGTGTAAACCATGAAATAAAAAAATGTGTCATGAATTATTTACCGTTTTCTGTTCTTAAATTAGTACCATTTAGTGTGTTCATAACTTATTGCTGTAAAATTGATAAATTCCTTGCACATTCCGTTTTTCTTTTCTTTCTTTCTTTTCTCTCTCTCTCTCTCTTTTTTTTTTTTTTTTTTTGCATATTCGGTTGCGAAAGTTTTTCATACTAACTTGCTACGTAACATTTTTTTTTTTTTTTTTGGCTTTAAATAAATGATATGATTTCGGTACGAAAACTGATTGCTTTGTTCTTTTCCAAAGTGTGACATGATAAGTCCCAACCTTAAATAGGTTATTCATTTATCTCTTTACCTCAAACTACCGAGGAATCAAATTTTATTCCATCCATTAAAAATAAATTATTCTTGTTCGTTTTTACTTTCGGTTTATGTAAACGCGCCTACAAGGAGAACGGAAATTTTTTGTTAGCCACTGCTCCAATTATTCAAAATTAAAGAATAATGAATGCGCTATTATTTTTATTCATTTACAGGGTTGGGGTTTGGGACAAGGACAGGTGGTTTTAGGACTTAGAATTCGAAGTGGAGTTGTAGCGGAACAACCCCTCCTCCGAAAAAAACATCTTCTGCAATTCCCTGCTCTTTTATTTATTACCATCGTGAATTTGTTTTGTATCAAATGATTTTTTCTAAATTGCTCTTAATTAATTTCGCAAAATTCGGGAAAAAGAAGAAAATTAAAAATTTCTTTGACTTGGTTTACATCACTATTCAGAAACTGGTTTAAGATGCGTTCTCTAAAGTCAACTTCCTGATTCTATTTTTAAAATGATTTAGTTTAAATAAACTTCAATTACATTTCATTTTTAAAGATCGTCGAATATGACGTAATAGAGGTCATTTGCATACTGGAGTTAAATCATCGCGATGGGTTTAATTAGATCACATTTGGAGTAAAAATAAAGTAAAACCAGGAAAGATTATTGCCCTTTTGTATGTTTTCTTAAACCAGTTTTCTAACTTATTGCAGGTTTTAATTTTAAGCGAAACTCTTCATAAAAAATAGCTGTATCGAAAGGACCAGTGTGCATCTGGAAGATATTAGTACCGTCAACTTTTCTCCACCAGACCCCTACCTGTTAGCCGAGGCCTTAGGATTGCTTACGCACGGGGAGAGGTAGTGGGGTCTACGGATTTTACATGCACATTTCCCCAAGTATACATGGTGGTCTTCAGTGGGTATCGAACGCGCGACCTTCCAGGTGGAAGTCCGACGCGCTAACCACTAGGCTACCACGGCCCTTAGTACCGTCAACTGGGGTGACTTTGCCCAATTTAAAAATTCAAGTTGATAATTTTCCCATAACCCATTTTCAAATATCTTAGATAAAATTTTTATCTTTGGAAGGTGGTTTGCAGATGTGATTTATGTAGTTATTTTCTTCTTATATCATTCCCCCTCTTTAAAAAAAAAAAAAAGAAAATGTGTGGGCAAAGTCACCTAGTGACGTGGGGTCACTTTGCCCACCAGATGTTTTCTTCGTATATCGAGGCTGTAAATAAAAGATGGGCGAAACCACCACTTCAGGGTGTTAAAAAAGCCACAGTAAACACAAAAATTGTTCAAAAATCGTTTTTTCCCCCCAAAATACAAAAATTAATGCAAATCTTGGACAAATAATGCTAAAAAGTTTTGCAAATCGTGAGCAAAAAGGATGAATTATGAAAATAAAGAACATTTCACCTAGAAATAAGTGCCAAAAAGAATCTATCAAGAACTACGTGAAAAAAAAAATTCTCCAAATCGTCTGTAAAGTGAAAACTTGTCTCTTTTCTGTGGGCGGAGTAGGCTTGAGAACAATTTCGTCTCGTGAAACGCTGGATTCATCTGCCACCTGAGGAAAAGTGAAGGATATTCCCTTATCCTTGGTTCTCATGTATGAGACCTCAAAATCTCCATCGCTACATTCATTAGTAATTTTTACCATAAAATGCTTTACAGCTTTTTTCTCCATTATTTTCACCACAACGAATTCATTTTTTTCTGAAATTAATCGGTGCTTAGTAGTTGGTGGCATCAGTCTCTTCTCCCTCCTTCTCCATTTCAGAAAAAATTCCTTTTGGTTATTATTATTAACCTAAACATCTTGATAAATTACAAAAAAATAAAAATAAAAAACCTCCTATTACGAGGTAACACTTAAAATAACAGGTGGGCAAAGTGACTCCAATTTTCCTGCAAATCGTGGGGCGACATTGCTCAGTCAAATGACAATCGACAGGTTGGGCGCATGAACGAGGTTCCAAGGGGATTATATTCTTCATTACATTTACTAATAATAATAATAACTGATGAAACTCACCTTGTTTTCGTAGAAGATGTGTGTATCTAATTTTGAAGAGCTGTAATTTTCATGGAAAACACATTTCACAAATGAAACAGAAAATTATTGATAACACTTATCAGTAACCACTTGCAAACCACAGAATAGCTCTTAGACATTGAGGAATGTATCAGTGACTGCAACGCCTCAGACGACCTATCAGATATTTACTATGATGGCGCGAAACTTTTTTTCAAAAATGGGCAAAGTCACCCCAGAGGACAAAGTCACCCCAGTTGACGGTACTTGGAGAATTTGCTTGAAACGAAGTTAGTCTTACGCATTGGTCTGAATTATTAGATAACCTATGTCTTAATAACTTATATTTATTTTAGAATAAGTTAAATTTTGTCTGGAACTGTTTAATGTTTCTAAAATCTGCAAGCATTTAGTTTTAACTTACAATAATAATAACTGCAAACATTTAGAGCAATTGTTAATTTTGTCTAGAACTGTTTAATTTTTCTAAAATCTGCAAGCATTTAGAGCATTTAGTTTTAACTTGCAATAATAATAACAACTGCAGGTATTTAGAGCAATTGTTAATTTTGTCTAGAGCTGTTTAATTTTTCTAAAATCTGCAAGCATTTAGAGCATTTAGTTTTGAACAACTGTACTACATATTTTTTCTTTCAATCTTGAGAGTTATCATTATGGCAGAATCTGTGAAAGCTTCTTTGAACAGCAACAAAAAAAACCAACGCAGAACTTTTGTTAAACGAAGCTGTAGAAAGCAATATTTTAATTAAAATTCAAGATTTGCCGGTTGTGAAGATCCAATCAATTTGTTCCTCTTGTCCGAACTGTTCTCTCCGGCTATCGGCACAAAAAATGGCCAACTTAGAAATCTCTGTGGAGAAAGATGCTTCTTCAGAAAAGCAAACACCGGATTCTTTCTGTCTACAAATGTCCATTCAGAACATGGAAGGTTCGCAGAAGGTGTCATTAAAGTCGGTTCGACTACAACATTTATCACCATGATTGGGTCAACCCAAACAGTTATCGTTAAATTCGGCTGAATCCAACCGATTCGCACCGAACTTAGCTCACAAACAGCTGGTACCGAACTTGACTCGAGGAAACCAATTGGGACCAAACTTTAACTTTGCTAAGTTGGCATCAAAATTGACTCAGTCCAAACAGTTGCCTCCAGACTTGGTTCCAACTAAGCAGTTGGCACCTGCATCAGCTCGTTCGAAGATGAGAAACGATTCCGGGTGTGAACTTCAGGTAAGCAGGTGTCAAAATATTTTTGATCCGATTACATGTTTTTGATTGATGAGTTACGCATTTTATTTCAAAAATTGATTGAAACAAATGCAAATACCAATATTTCGCATCTTACATAATACATTAGAAGTAAATAAATAAATAAAAAATAAAAATAAGTAATTTAAAGAAAGAAAAAAAAACTTTCCTGAAACAATAAACACATGTAACTAATTTTAAGAGAATACGGTTATATTTTTCATTTTCAGCAATAGTGACTAAATGGAAAATCACAATTTCATGCTTTAAAAGAAGTAATTTTTGCATAGTAAATGCGTAATTTTAAAGTTATAAAACATTTTTTCAAATTGTAAATATATGACATTTTAATTGACTTTTTAAATGAAACGTTTTGTTCTTGCGTTAAAAAAATGTTTATTGTTTCAGGTCTCATTTTTTAAAGTTTAGTGCCTTAAATTAATTATTTTATAGCTTATATTTAGGAAAAACTAGACTGTTAAGTGAAGTCTAATATTTCTTTACGAAATCATGATTTGAATCATAAATGGTAGTTATATTTCTAAACTGTTCAACTAAAATGGTGAAAATCTCAATTGGATAAAAAAAATGTTTTGAGATGTATTTAGTTAAAAGAATATTGTTTTGCTTTAATAGTTCTATCAGCTTATAAATTAT
The DNA here is from genome assembly GCA_038502835.1 of Octonoba sinensis. NCBI lineage: Eukaryota > Metazoa > Arthropoda > Arachnida > Araneae > Uloboridae > Octonoba > Octonoba sinensis. The sequence goes on along the minus strand of CM076604.1, from coordinate 94,849,946 downwards.
TTGCAAATTTATTTGGTTATGTTTGTTTCACTAGTACGCCCGGCAGTCATACGAAATGACCGCTGTTTTAGATATTAATAAATTGTAATTAAAATGATTTGTGCAAAGGTGTCTGCTAATTCAAACTGAATTACCCAGATCAGGTGGCGAGGACGCCCCTTCGCTTACAGCCCCACACTACTATACATTTATTACTATATAATCAAATTGTTTGTGAAAAATATATATTTATCATCGAAAGAACTTATTGAAAATTTTATTATGCTTTTCAAAACAACAGTTTTAACGAAACTGGGAAAAAAGAGCGCTGCCACTCTAATAAGAGAAATATGAAAAGGGCAGACAATAAATAAATAAATTAAAAAGAAAGAAAGGATTAAATTAAATTCGCGTATACATTAATTTTTAACGGAGATTGAAATACAGCGAAGCCTCACTCAATATGACGTTAACGGAGATAAACGTTTCGATTGTTATTAGTATATTTGTTACATTTATGACAATTACAATGGCAACTGCATTGTTTGAATTAATTAAAAAAAAACAAATTGAGTCACAACTTTCATTTTTGCGGCGATGCGTTTCTCGGGTCGTAAACATTAACCGTACCGAATGTGGTCCCGATCGGTAAAACGGCCTGGGATCCTACAGACAGAATAAGGCGCTTATATATATAAAGAAGATGATCATCTTTTCAAGTGTAAATCTTATTGTCGCTTTTTTCTTTAAAACCCGTTCATCAGTTACCGTAAAATAAATAAAGTAATTTTGAAAAATGTTGTAGAGAACATTTTAGTCTGCGGTAGATATCGTACCAATATAAAGTTACATCATTCTCTTACTTTTCCCTTCTCTTTATTTTTATTTATTATATATTTATTGAAAAGCTCCTATATGCTGGTTTATGCATTTATTGCAATGCATCCTTTTCCTCTGTCGTTCTTACTAAGTGCAAGAAAAAAAAGGCATTTTCTTTCGTGTTGGTAGGAAATAAATTTGCATTTCCCATTTTTAAGTAATTCAACTCCTACAAGATTGGTATACAACTTTGGACGAATCAACTGGCTTTTTTATCAACTGGTTTTAGTCTACCTTCCTCCAAAATAGAGTTATGTTATTACTTCCTTGTACGAAGTACAGGGCGTATTGTAATTGCTAAAATAGGTTCACCCAAATTTCAACCTAAATTTGCATTTTGATCACAAATGAATCAGTTTGGATTGTTTTTTTTTTTTTTTTTTTCACGGTTAGTCGTAGAAGGTTGACATTTCGTACGTAGGACCTGTACATGGTCTTGTTGTGCACCTCCCCTTTTGGTTGCAATCGAATATTCAAATCCATACAGTAACAAAATGTAATTTATCTGTATCTGTGCGTATACATATATATATACGCACATATGTTTTATTTTTTCAAGCTGTAATTTTCCCCCAACTTCTATTTATAAATAATTTTAAACCATAAAATAATTACCTAGGATGCTCCGATGATGAATGAATTAACTAGAAAAACGTTTGGAGAAAAAATTGTTATTTTTTTACCGTGGCACCCATACCGATCACTGAATTTAAAAGGTTAAAAGCATACATTTACATGAAATAAGATTAAATGAAATTAAATGCAACGTTCAAGTAAGGTGGTTTTAAAAAAAAAACTACTTTTGTTTAAGTAAAAAGTAAATAAAATTTGATCAAAAATGTTTTTTAGGGCTTGCTAAATTATGCATATTCTAATACAAAAATATATACATATATACCATACATTATTAACTTGCTGGAAGAAGAAATTTCATTTTCCCCATTTTACCCCAAAAACCTGGGTTTTTTACAACCCTGCTCAGAATGGACCTACATACACCTGACACGTGTGCAGTGGCGCTTTCTTTCTCTCTATTTTTTGTTTGTTTGGGGAGGGGGGCGAGAGGGTGTAAAAACCCTTATATGTATACTTATTAATATACTAGGATTGTCAACATGGCTCAAAGCCAAGAATTATGGGGGATGTTAGACCGACCTCTGTTTGTGGCCCTGCGTTCGTAGCATATGTTGGTGAAGATAAGAAAGAGAGAGAGAGAGAGAAAGCGTGACGTGTGTGCCAAATTTGGTTTTACATGAGCTAAAATAAAACAGTAATTTTTACTTACTGTTTGTTTGATTTTCGCTATAGACGGGGATTCTAAATAATAATCGTAATAGCAACAGCAAAATAAATAAATTAACTAATCAAATAAGAAAAATAAAGTGCTGGAGACTTACGGCCTTCATAGCTGCTTTTCATGTGTAAATAGTCTGAACGTAAAATATGTAAAAAATTATGTAAAGTTGAAAAGAAATGCAGGAGGCTGAGCTCCCAGAAAAATTAATCTCTGAACCTGACATGATAGATGCAGAATGCATACATAGCACCGATATGGTTATTATAGGATGTATTTGTGGAAGGCAATTTTCAGGTGACGCTGATATATTCCCACATCACTAAAATTTCACAGAGAAGATGCGAGTTTTTGCCTGCTTTCGGCCTAAAATAAGGATTTTAAAAGTTTAACGTAAATTAATGGCTATGTTGAAATGACAAAGCATGTTATTATTACAACAACGAAAGAATGTACAATTAACTGATGTAATATCATAAGAGTATATTCAATTTATTCAAACCACTCTCGCGCTTTTTTAGCCTACTTTCCCGTAAAAGTAAAAATAATAATAAAGCATGAAAGAAGGCTTAATCTGTCGTGAAAATATCGTTAAAAATAAAGAAAAGTAAAAAATAAGTGAAGTAGTTAAATAAAGATTGAAAAATAAAAAAATTTGAAAGTGGGGTTTTGAGATGGGGAAAAAAGTGTGTCTGTCGGTCTGTCCCCCCCCCCCCCCCCCCGAATAACTTTTGAACGAATTGTCCGATTCAAAAAATTCTTTTTACATTCGAAAGATCTCGGCGAGGACATTTCATTTGATTTGAACAATTTTTCCTTCAATTTTGAACAGTTCAAAAAATTTTAACATTAGCGCCTATGGGCAAAAATGAAGTAAATTATGTAAACTCTGAGGCACACGATGCAAGCTCTTATGAGCAAGCTTAGTAGAAGAAGCCTCGGCGTGAAATATTGATTTGAACAATTTTTGTTCATTTTTGAACAGTTCAAAAAAAATTAACATAGTGCCTACGTTGAAATTTCAATCCTATATAAATCCTGATCTAAAGGACCGATTTGCTTGGAACTTCCAAACTTTATTGGAAAGCTCTTATAACTTAGAACACGTACAGATAGAAAGTTCATCCAGAACTAACGAGCCTATTTTCCTATGAAATTTTTTGATCGGGATTTTAAAGAATATTTTTGAATTAATGAATGATTAAATGAATAAGTGAAAGAATGAATGAACAAATGAGTGAATGAATGAACAAATAAGTAAATGAGTTAATAAATACATAAATGAGTGAATGAATATGTAACCGTTGAAAAAGGTTTATTTGAAGCAATTAAGAACTAAAGGTAAACGAGAAAGAAAGAGAAGAGAGAGATATAGCTAGACTATAAATTTGAAATTGGTATATACGGGAAAGTAGGCTCGTATAGTTCTAGACCAGCGTTTCCCAACCGGTGGTTCGCGAACCCTTAGGGGTTCGCGCGGTGTAGAAAGGGGGGGGTTCGCGAAAATAATATTGTAATGCGGAATTTTTTATCGCTAACGTAAAAAAAAAAACGAAATAATAAATTTACATACGTATTATAAAGGAGTGCAAAAATTATTATTTTTACTTTATTTTTAATAAATTGTTTTCCAGGTAATGCAGAAAAGTAGTGGATTGGCATAGGAAGCATACGTACAAAATTTGAAATGTACTTGTTTCTACTTTTGCCTGATTTCTAAAATTTCGATCACATATTGGTACAGAAAAGTATTCATTAGTATATTTTAAATTTTGGGACGTATGTTCCTCGTTCCATTTTCCACTTTTTCATAGCAAGCACGAAGAACGAGTTAGAAATATGAAAATTTACTGCATAAAATGTAAAAATTTTGCATTATTTTAGGCAAATATCTCATTATACAGATCCAAAAGGGCAACCAGAAGATATTCATTCATTTGGTTTGAATTTGTACTCATATTTATCCCACCTAGTTCCAACGTTTCTGAATTATAACAATTAGAAATTTAAAATTATAAATTTAAATTTTTCTTTAAATTTCTAAAACTTTTACCGAATTTTATATATTTCAACCGGGAAGTGAAACCTATCGGGAAAATAGTTAAAAAAATTCTTTACGAATGCAGGAACTGCCCTAATAATAATTCAAAAAGAACAAATAATAAAAAATAATAAAAAAAACTGTATCTTTATTAGCCTACTTTCCCGTAAAAGTAAAAAAAAAAAATAATAAAGCATGAAAGAAGGCTTAATGTATCGTGAAAATATCGTTAAAAATCAAGAAAAGTCAAAAATAAGTGAAGTAATTAAATAAAGATTGAAAAATAAAAAATTTGAAAGTAGGGTATTGAGATGGGGAAAAAGTGTGTCTGTCGGTCTGTCTGTCTGTCGGTCTGTCTGTCGGTCTGTCCCCCCCCCCTAATAACTTTTGAACGAATTGTCCGATTGGAAAAATTCTTTTTGCATTCGAAAGATCTCGGCGAGGACATCTCATTTCTACATTTTACTTTTTGATTTGAACGACTTTTTGTTCAATTTTGAACAGTTCAAAAAATTTTAACATTAGCGCCTATGGACAAAATTGAAGCAAATTCTGTAAACTCTGGGCACAAGAGCCAAGTTCCTATTGAAAGCTTATTGAAAGGAGTTCTCGGCGTGAAATATTGATTCGAACAGTTTTTGTTCATTTTTGAACAGTTGAAAAAATTAACACAGAGCTTACGGGGAAATTTCAACCCTATATAAATCCTGATCTAACGGACCGATTTGCTTGGAACAAACTTTATCGGAAAGTTCTTATAACGTAGAATATGTAGAAATAGAAAGTTTATCCAGAACTTACGAGCCTATTTTGCTATGAAATTTTTTGATCGGGATTTTCAAGGATATTTCTCAGTGGCTCAATGAGTGAAATAATGAATGAATGAATAAATGAAAGAGTGAAAGAATAAATCAATGAATAAATGAATGAGGAAAAGAATGAATGAATAAATTATTGAATAAATGAAAATATAAATAAATGAGTGAATAAATACATGAATGCGTAAATGAATGAATAAACACTTGAATGAGGTAACGAATGAATGAATAAATGCATGGCTGAATAAATGAAAGAATGGATGAGTGAGTGAATGAATATGTATTATCCGTTGAAAAAGGTATATTTTCAATAATTAGAACTAAAGATAAATAAGAAAGAGAGAGAAAGAGATAGCTAGATTATAAATTAGAATTTGGTGTATACGGGAAAGCAGGCTCGTATAGTTCTAGACGGAACTTCTTGTTTTAATTTTAATTTATAATTAGATGTTGTATTGGGCAACATGGAAAATAAATGTGCTAGCAAATTTTATAGTTTGGTCACCCATTACTATCGACTACAGAAGGGGGTTCGCCATTTTCTTTCGGATTTTTGAAGGGGTTCGCAAGGGGAAAAAGGTTGGGAAACACTGTTCTAGACGGAACTTTTTGTTTAACATTAGGTTACCAACTTAGCGGTTAAATTAAAATAGTGGGAATATAAAAATGCATCTCCATTGCTTTACTTCTATTGATGTTTTACTAACAGTTCGAGTCAGACTCAACTGATTGAGATGAGCACTTAATATTAAAGTGCACTGTCGTAATTTGTATTTTCGGAATCCTTATACCTTTGGTTATAATTATTGGAGGGCCGCCGCGAAGCATTCATGATAACAAATCTTCTTTGTCCCGAAACCAGATACTATACTAAGGAGCTGCGAGAAAATTATAATTCTTTCAAGGGTGCCGCGATTTGAAGAAAAAGTTGGGAAACCCCTGGTTTAAGCTATAAAAGTAGAAAGGTGAAAATCAAGACAATATCAATTATTGTGTTTCCGAAATGCTTAATACTTTTGATAGTTAAAATTTTCGCTAAGATTTTCGAACTTCGACATTATCATGCACTGATTATACTACAAGGAAAAGAGAGGAAAGCCATTTATAGTGCAAATATAATTTTAAAATTTAAAGTATATCTGTTTGTATTTAGAATACAGTCAAGAACACCTCTCCAGTTTCCATGCAATTTCGACACGAAATTAGAGCAGAACTTAATACAGTCGCGGCTAGCGGCCGACCCAAAAGGCCTTAGAACTAGTTGGTTACGTGGTTTATGCTATCCGACAGGCTAACGCAAGTCGGAATTTGGGAAAGCAACGCAGTTTAACGGTGATTTTTACTACCTTGTACGAAGTACTAGAAGTATTGCAATCGCAAAAAATTTGCCTCTCAAATTGCAGACTAAATTTGCATTTCGATGACAAATTGATCAGTTTGGACAATTTTCTTCATGTCCGTATGTATGTACATACGCACATGCGTATGGAACTCTGAAATATCGATTTTGACCATACCCGAGTCCGTTTTGAAGAGTTTTGTCCTGCCGTCTGTATGTACGTATGTCGTACCCCGTAAGTATCTCGCATAACTCAAAAATAGTTAATCGCAGAAGGTTGAAATTTCGTATATAGGACATGTACATGGTCTAGTTGTATACCGCCCCTTTTGGTTGCATTCGGATGTTCCAGGCCAATGAAAATCATAAATTCCATTAATCCTGAAAATACCATTCTCTTTTTTTACTATACTATATGTAGGTGTAGGGAAAGCAAACTAAAAATTTATTTAAAAAAATAATAAAACTTAAGAAATTTAACTTTTAACGTCCTTGTATGATACACGCACCCATTTTTTTAGTTCTTAAAAAGGTGTATTATTATTAGTAGTAAAAGGAAGTCATGTGGTGTACACATCAGCTCGTTTCTTTTCAAAGACGAATAAAGTCACGTGTTTCTGAAGTTCTCCGGCCTTTCTTTTAATCGGCCGCGATACAGTTCAAAGCGATTATACCAAAATTGTTTTCTTCTTTTTCTTTCTTTCTTTCTTTTTAAGTTTCAATTTGAGCGCATTTTTACTTTATTTCTTCTGTGACATTGAAGTCTTTGTACCTTTTCATTCTTAATGACATTTTAAAGCCCTTAAAATACTATGAATTTTATTCTAATGCTTTGCATTTCGAAATGCCTGGAATAATTCTTTCTAACGAAACAAAATCAGGCTCACTTAGCTGTAAAAACGCCGCGATCAAATTAGTACATGAGGGGAACGGTTATATATACATATATATCTATTATGACAGTAAGAATGATGCATTTACATTAAAGAAAGATCCCACTGTTATTGGCAGTTTTACCTTAGTTAGAATCAAGTTTAGAAACTCGTAATTGAACGGAACGTAAAAAAATGCCATAAGTAACGCTGTTATTACTCGAAAATGTTATTATCTGTGTAATTTTAGCAGCGCTTAGTACTGTCCTACTATTGAGCTTACTCTAATCATGTAAAAAAAGTACTATATACATATATATATATCTATCTAGAAGCAACTAGGTTTTCTTTTGGAAGGGGACCAAGGTCAGCATTAGGGATAAACCGGATATTGATTTTCTCGGATACCGGATATCCGGTTGTGGTGTTTGAAACTGTTAAATTCTATGCATATTTTGGTCAGTTCACATGCCAGATAAACCTGATCTTACGTGCACTCGCCGGTTCGAGTTTTGGATATTTAAAAAAGTCGGTCGGATGCCTTCTGGGGAGGAAACCGGTTTCGTTGATCCCCTCCCGTCGGTGCGCCCCTGTATATATATGTGTATATATAGATAACATTCAAAATTCGATATGGTTTTAGTTCTGTTACCTTTAACATTTTTCAAACACTAGTAGAAATTACCTTTCCTTGGACAGTGATGTTTACAACTGTTGTCGGTATTTCTGTTTGTTTACTTTGACCATCGGCTAGTGTCATATTGATACTTTAATCCTCAAAATTTAGACCTTGTCTTTTTAGAAAATGGTTAAAAGTTTTTCACCATTCACGGAATGCGTAGCACCAGTATCAGCACATACAGTTGCTCGGTCATTACAAATAGTAACTTCTATTATGCTTGTGTTATTCTCCGTCGAATTATGCAAGCTAAGGTTTTTAAAACTTGAAGCAAGGGCGCTGTTATTTTGAACTTTAGGATTGATTGCTTGTGTGGCATTTGGATTAAATGATTCCTGAAGCTCCACAACCGTAACAAAACTAAGGTGGTTTGCTGCCAAGAAGTCCTTCAGTGCTTGTCAATTGAATTCTGTCATAGTAACTGGGATCCCGCCTACTTTGACTGGGGAACCCTGACAGAGGGTATCGTTCGCTTTTTTGGTTACGGTCTACTTTAAAATCTTGAGAACAAACCTTCTGCCTTTGATAATTGGATTTGTAATGTCCTTTTTGTTTCGGATAAAACTTTTTATACTCATCAATACTTGACATTTTTATTAGTTTTTTGTCCGTTCTTAGATTGTCATAAGTGTCTAATTTTTCACTCAGCTCCAAAGGGTCACTCAACTCTGCCCATACATCAATGAGATGACTTTTAACATCTGGTGGTGTTCTTTTCTTGATTTGATCAGCGGTAATGAAGTTTGTTAACTTGTCAAAAGAGTTAATTTCCAATTCAGAAAGCCAACCGTCAAAATAGTTGCGGAGTTCGAAATAAAGATCTTTCCAGGTACTATTGTCTCTTTTTCAATATCGGCAAAAAAAGTATTTAAAACCTTTCTGCTCTTAATTTGAATCTCTGTAACAAATACGAATGTGAGGGTAATTCTTAAACATTTCTTCTCGTTCTCTAGCAATCAATTTACTTATGTCAGTTGGAAGGACTCCAATCAAATGTGATACCCAAAAATCCCTGGGAGACACTCAGAAGCCTCATTTGCCTCGCAAACATTGTTTAGGAACAAAGACATGTCATCCTTATCAGGATTAAATGTTGTCAAAACATTTTTTAAATTGAGTCGAAATTTAGTTCGAATCCTCAGGATTTCGTACAACAGCATTCAGATCTGGGATTGAAGTCTGAGCCTTTTGAGCCCAAATGCCCTATCATCTGCTAAACGCTTTGCTTCTCTCTCTAAAAATTAGTTTTATTTCGCATCAGCCACATCCTTTTCGCTCTTCTATGATATTGTGATAAGTGTCTTTGACAAAATCAAGGTCATACTTGAACAATTCGGAATCTGTGATTTTGTTTCATAAATCAAAAGCTTTATCATCGATATTGACCTCGATGCGTAATTCTACAGCCAAGTTGTAGAGGTCAGCATTTTTCACTTTGGAAAAGAAAGACATGTTTGCCAGATGCGAGTAAATAAATTACCTACACTAAATATTATGACAACAGTCATTACCACGTGAAGTAGAAAATTTTAATAAAATACATTTTGAAGAGAAAAAAAACCCTTTTGACCATTAACCGCCTTCCTTTTACAAAAATACAAATGAGAATGATATAAACTGAATCTTCAATAAACATGTATTTTTTTTTTAGGTACACAATTTCAGAACACAAGCAAAAAAATATAATTTTCTTTCTTTTTATAAAATTGAACCGAATTGCACTTAAAATCTTCACATGAAATAAAAGAAGTAATTTTTTTTCTGTTTAAAACATTTTAAATATGTACAGGGTCCGACAAATCTCGGGCGACTAAAAAAATGCCTTGGCGACTAGTTTTTCAGATGGCGACTATGTTCGCAAATGAAAATATTATAGCTGGCTCCTAAAAATTTCCCCTGGCTCCTAAGATTTTCGCATTTTTGTCGGACTCTGAATATGTATATCCTTTAATTTTATTAGTTGTGTGAGAGAAAAAAATAATAATAAAATAAACCATAAACTTTATCTACTCCAATCAATCACAAAATAAAAACAATTCTTAGACGTAAAAGTAAACGTCAAATACTAAACCGTTGTACGATATGCAATACTAAGCGGAAAAAACAAATCAAACAAAATGTCAAATCATATCTTGAATTTAGATGCATGTGGCGCCGATGGATGGAGAGGGGAGACGAAACTGCGCTTTAATTTCTTTGTAGGAAATTTTCAGGAGATTCTGAATGGTTCTAATAACTTTTACAGTTATTCACTTCTATATGAGGAATAATATTGTGCACAGTTTCATCTTTCTCAACACTCTGGGCGAATGTAATTCATTACTTTTTTGGACACAGAAATGTGCTTATGATAGAATAATTTTCTCGTTATGAGAATTTAAACAAAACACTTCTACCTTGCAGGTCGTGTTTCATAATCGACATGTATGTACTGAGGAGCAGGGGGGAGGGAGGATTTAAACTAGAGATGGGCAAAACGGATCTTTTTAGTGATTGGATCCGATCCGAACCGATCCCTAATCGGATCCAGGTCCGATCCTTTATTGATTAGAACATTTTTTTACCCTATGCATTTCTACGTCAGTCGTGGCTGATCCCCATGAATCAGCCATGCCAGACGGCCTTGCGGGGGCCTGTTTCAAATACTATTTAATGCAAAAAATAATAAATAAAAGATGTCGTTAAAGAAAATGAAAATTTACCAGTCTTTTGTTTAAAAAAGCAATTTAAAAAAAAGGATGAGATGTAGAATTTGCCGCTTGTTTAATTAAGAAATTCGGCACTGATATGCAAAGCGTAAAGAAAGTCAAAAAATCTTTGACTCGTTCCCTCGTTGAAAGGAGCACAAGACATTCTAGTGTTCTAGATTAAGATAAAATTAATTATTAGTACTACCCCTTTCCTCCGGATAAAAACTGATAAGGGAAGCCATCTGAAATGCTAAGGGGAAAAATAACCTTTTTTTTTTTTTTTTTCATTTTGCCGGGGGGGGGGGGGGAGGGTGTAAAATGAAAAAGATTTTCTTAAAAACTTCGACTTGAAAGGTGTATGCTTGATGTATGTAGATAATTTTGTATTGGTTCGTTGTGCCAACGAAATGACGGGGCTTACATTTTATTATTACATTTTAAAACTCCAAGTTTATTCCCCAAAATGGCTGGGCTTTTTGCGTATGGGTTTTTAGGAAATAAACTCCTCCCATTAGAAAAGTAAATTATGAAATAGATAAATTTAAAAAAAATTGATTATCGATTTATAATTTTTGATTTATTGTATTGGCACTGGGTGCGTGTTCCTATCTTTTTAATATCTTCCGTTTGACATTTTTTATGTAATTACGGATCTCCCTTCCTCCTTCGCAGCTGGTTAAAAGTGTGCTTAAAAATTTCAAAAATGGAAGAACAGTAGAAGAATAAAGGAAAGATTTTCTTCTCGAAAATGTCTCGTTCGTAAGCTGAAACCTCTTCTTTTACTCCCCCGTTCCAGCGCCGAATCCGCTGCCATCTTTTAAAAAAAAGAGATTTTGGACTCTGTGCACATAGCAAGACAACACACCCCTCCTCTCCCTCCCTCAGATTACATGCCGCGAGGCAGCGAGAATTGGGCGATTCGGAGCAGAACCGATCCGTTCCAGCCAATCCAGCGCCGAATTCCGGATCCGTTGCCATCTCAAAAAGAGCTTTTGGATTCATCGGATCAGTTCGAACCATCCGATGGTTCGTGTCCTCTGAGCTTTGGATCTATCATTACATATCCGATCCATCTATCCATCCGGTTCGGATTCGGATCTTGAACCCGTCGATCTTTTTTGCGGATCCGCGGATCCAACAACCTTTTTTCGGATTCGTATCCAAAAAACCCGATCCGATCCGGGATCCCCATCTCTAATTTAAACCCAATACAAATTAAAAAAAATAATAATACATGTTTTCTTTAAAATATGAATACCCATCATGAACACTAAAATTGATATTCATATATGCTTTAATCATGGCTGCCTGCGATCATATAGCGGCTGTCCAGACGCGGAGTCAGGACAAAGGAATAAGCGTTCAAACGATAGTTATTTTTTTCCTCACTGGTGCGCTGCAAGCATGTACTAGTTTTGTATGGAAATACATTACGAAAGCATTGTTTTTGCCAGGTTTGCAGCATGCATCATGAAGATTTCTTTTTGGTAAATTTTTAGTTCATGCAGTACTGATCGGAAATATGTCTCCCGATGTTTAATTGTGTCTAACCTTTTTTATTTATTTTAAAGAAAATTTTCATCGTAAATGAAATAAAACAACAGAAAGCAGTAGAGAGTTTTTTCTAAGCATTAAATTATTGAATGCATACATTTTATAATTTTAGGGATTTACTAAATTCACGTTTGGTTTATATGCATATATTTTATTTGTTTTTTCACTCCATGTCACCTATTCAATTATTTTGCAAATAGAAATCGTGAGTTTGATGCTTTAGATGATATTTTTAACCAGTGAGGGCTGACATTTGCATTTTCCCCTTATGTCTCGAACTTTACTGGTTTTATTTATCTATGCATTGGTTTTATTTATTTGTACTTCAGGTTATTAATAAGAAAACAAACGTCATTATAGCCCAAATTTCAGAGAACATATTTCGGGACAAGAGGAATCCTTTTATCAATGAATAGAGTTGTACGCATCTGGATGCAAGTAATTCGAGTGATTTACTCACTTGGATTACTTACATTTTTTAAGTCAAATCTTTACGCATTGATAAAGGGGTTCCTTTTAATTCCAAAACATGTGTATGGTGTAATTTTTGCGACTTGCGCTATAAGAACGGTGGTCCGCTCATTCATTTTTTACCACTCAAAAGTAAACTTTGAACTTCATATTATGTCTGGATTATGCTTTTAAATTTTTTTTTTTTTTTGTTCTGAGACGTTTAAATTTCTTATGCTTGTATAGAATGATAAAGTTAAAAGTGGAATGAGTGAGAGAGAAACTATATTACAAATCTAGTATTGTACCTTTTTAAAATTAAACTCGCGCCACATGAACAAGGGTTACAATTGAAATACCTAAAAGGAAGGGAGACGTCCCTCTAAGATTTGTTGTTGATTCTCCACTCGTTCATGAGTACACCCATTTTGTACACCATAGAATCTTAAAACATAGAAAAGTAAATAAACTAGCTAAGGGACCGTTCATAAATGATGTCAAGTTCTTTTCCGATATATTTGACCCCTCCCCCCTCTGTCACAAAATGTCACTATTCAACTCGCCCTTCCCCCCTTTGTCACATGTCACGCTATGTTGTATAAGCCTGATGTCACACTTCTTGTTACCCCTCCCCTCCCCTTAACACACTTTGTCACAATTTCACGAACCCCCCCTCCTCCCTCGAAGCGTGACATCATTTATGAATGCCCCCTAAAGCGTATTTCTGATTTCGAATTTAAAAGTGGCGAAACATTAATTTAAGAAAGGATTTAAAGAAAATCACGTTACAGAAAATCAGAGAATCCGAAAGCTTTTGGTAGATTTCATCGAAGAAATGCCGGTTGCAAAGTATTGGTATTAAAAATTGAGAATATTCAGTGTAGTCCAGAAAAAAGAAAAAAGAGGTGAGAGTAGGGAGGCTTACAGATAAGAGCATAAGTTATTGTATTGAAATAGTGGTGAGGGAGAGGGCTTTTGAAAAGTGGAGGGACGATCGTGTAAAATAAAGTTTTCGGGCGGTCCTGTCCCCCCCCCCCCCCCGACTGAGAATACTCATTGCTTTTTGTTGTCAAGGAGTATGTCATCTAAATAAAAATGTTTAAAGGGATATTTAAAGAAAAATTGCTCTTATCCAGAGGTGTCCACGAGTTAAGTGCATGGCGTAGACTGCGCCATTAAATTTTTTGATGAAATTTTTGACACTCCCTGAACAGGGGGGCATGATTTCAACGAGTCTGAGCCTTTTTGGGTGGTTGTCTTTTTTGGGGGATTTCGTACCTATTAGTATGCACCATCTTGCTTAAAGGGTTGGCACCCATGTATTGTCAGTTACAAGTTTTAAAAATAATCTTGATAACTCTGAACTGCATATAATGAAGCGTTTTAAGTAATTATTTTTAATTTCTCATTTACTGTACTTAAATGTAATATTTGAAAATATTTCCCCCTTCATTGTTTATTTTATTGAATAGTTTTCTTTTACAAAGGCCTAATCTTTGACCTTTCTTACTTAATATTTTAGGATTTTATTCTAAATATTTAACTAGTGTAATTGCTTTAGATGAGAGCAGAAAAAAAAGTCGCTACTCTTATATGATAATTCATCTGTTGAAGTTAACTGAAGTCAGCTATACTATACAATGCAATATTAGTTATTAGTATTATGCTATTAGTCTGTCAATAACAATAAAAAATTGTTGCATTAATCATTTGCTGAATTACATAATTGTTCAACTAATCTTTATTTGTTAAGTCACTTCACAACCTTACTGTTCCACTTTCTGGTAATAAATAAATTTACAATAAATGGAATTGAAATAATTCAATTAACACAAATATTGAAAATAACTTTATTAATCAGAACCTATGTCATTTTTCTTTAAACTGCTGTTATTTAATAGTATTAACATGAATGTATTGAAAATTGCTTAATAATAAAGTAACTAATAACCATTTAAAGACTATTCAATATGGCTTTCAAAAACCTGCTAGCCAATTTATTTGTGCTACACAATGTGAAAGGATAAATGTATTTCTGAAAATTATGCGCAATTATTGTCGTTGAAAATAAAAATAAATCTGAAAGCATAATATGATCAGCAATTGCGAAGAAAATTTTCTCTGTGTTCATTATATATAAAAGTATACGTATGTATGAAAAGTTGTATCTTAACGAGCAGCTTCAAAGTCTGCATGTGCTACTACCAAAAAAACGGATCTTTTTATTTTTTCCTCTGTATTAAAAACGTTTTAATGGCAAATACATAACCCTGCAACGTATTTTGATAGTTACTTTTGCCCTCAACACTTAAATGCTTATCTTTCTTGAAATTCAAGCCTTTAACGCGATGATATTGCAATGGTTAGACCTTTAAATCCTCGCTTTTAAGTACATCCTAACAGCGCCAATTGACTGAAGTGGCAGAAAATGTAAGTTCTGCTTGCACGCACTTTTTCGCCCGTTTGGACTAGAGTTCCTTTATAAGACGTAGTCTTCAGAGTAACGACAGATCGGAGGAAAACTGCCTCCGGACGAAAAACAGGGTTGCCGCCGAGTGCAAGGTTGGCTTCATACTCGCTCAAGGATTTCCGCTAAACGATAATCGTTAACGGGAAATTTTGTCCACTTGAAAGCAAAATTTCTGTTTGAATTAAAAGCTACTTTTTGCGTAAGCCACAAACGTTTTTTAAAAATATCTTTGGTCTCAACAAGTCCAGGATAGTTTAATCATTCGCAGCTTTAAATTACGTTATGTTAAATATGAGAACATGGAAATTGTTACTCTTTAATTGATTCAAAAATAAATAATGATATTTATAAATTTATTATTTTCAATATAATTTCTTAGATTGTTAATTCTGAAAGTTTTTTTTTTGTGTGTGTGTTGATAATATTGCATTAATAAATCATTAAAAGATTACTCGTTTTTTTTTATTATTTCTTAGGGAAACTAAAGGAAAATTAAGCAGTAATGCTAGAAATATATGAATGGTAAAACAATGAATTGGTAAAAAAAAAAAAAATGGAATTATTATTTAATCAGTGATATTTTTATATAAAACTCGTTATGTAAAAGTTATGTTAAAAAATGTTCTAAGAAGAAAGAATGTACTTAGAGACCGTTCATAAATGCACGCGTTTTTTTTTTTTTTTTTGATATATTTGACCCCCTCCCCCCTTTGTCCCGCTATGTTGTATAAGCCTGATGTCACACTTCTTGTTACCCACCCCCCTCGAAGCGTGACATCATTATGAATGATCCCCTTATGTGAAAAAATACATTTCCCCATGAAGGTATTCATTAAATTAAGAGCAAATACGGAAAACTTTCTCCGAGGCCGAATTCAGCTCCGCATATGCGCCCTCCCCCCTCGTAACTCCCTAACTTCAAGTAATTTAGTAGGAAAATGAAGATGACATTATAGAACATTTTTGAAATTGATAATTGGTTTTGAAGGGCAGTAAAACTTGGCCTCCTACACAGCTAACTACCCTGCCTATTTTAAAATTCGTCAGAAAAAGCCGCTTATATATAAGAAAATCCATTCGTAACTGACCGACAAGAATGTGTGGAAGCGGCCGATATGTTTACATTCCACTAGTCGCCAAGCATAAGCAAATCACGCCAAGTCGAAGATACAAAGTATTCGTTAAAATAACTTAATTTTACTAAATTTAAACACTTTCTTAATCTTGAAGCAATGTTTTTTAATTACTTTAGGATACTAGCTATTTATTTATGAGGGAAAATGACAATTAGGGCCAAAAATAGCGGGTCAACATGGAATATTAGCATTAAGAAAGCATGCACTTATTTTAACAAAGAAATAATTAAATAAATAGGAGCATATGGCCCAAAATAAAGCTACATTTCTATATTTTAAACATTTTAGAACAATAATAAAAGAATTTTAAAAATGTATTTGCCTTTAATTTTACGGATTCTCGTGTTTTGTCATGGCATTTAATCGTCTCCACGTTAAAGCTATGGGACGAAAGAAGGCACTGCCTCGGGCGGAGGGTTCAAACCTTCTACCAATAGGAAAATGATACCGCTTTGACGCTACTCTCGCTAAGATACAGGGACTCTAGTTTGGACAGCCGCTATATGATCGCAGGCAGCCATGCTTTAATGTAACGTATAAAAATAAATTAATATAAATGACTTGAAACTGCACTAAAGAGATACCAGAACTAAAATAAAATTTCCTCCTTTTAACGAAATTACTTATTTAGTGCACTATTCTTGAAGAAGGTTTTAATTTCCAATAACACTAGTAAGGGATCATTCATAAATGATGTCACGCTTCGAGGGGGGGGGGGCGTGAAATTGTGACAAAGTGTAACGAGGGGAGGGGGTAACAAGAAGTGTGACGTCATGCATTATGCAACATAGCGTGACGCGTGACAAAGGGGGGGGGGGTCCGATTAAGTGTGACATATTGTAACAAAGGGGGAGGGGGCCAAATATATGGGAAAAAAGCGTGACGTCATTTATGAACGGCCCCTAACCGGTCATTACTAAAAAACTTCGCAGGACGCGAAACACAAACACAAGTTGAAAATTTCACTCCTTGAGAACAACGATAACTGGTCGTTTATTATGAGATGAACACTAACACACGAACAATGGCATTTTACGTTGGACGCAAACTTGTAATTGATAACCAGTCACTTCAATTACAAAAGACATTTTCATAAACACACACACAAAGCTTCACAGACCACGAGAACACATTTTACAAAACAGAACATGCACACACACAAGAACAAACTACACACTCTCCATTCCCGAGAGACTCCTCGACAAGGTTATAAGGCGCCATCTATCATTTGTTACAGGCACCGTCTATTATTTCTTACATTTACTATTTTTTTTATAATATTTTTTGTGCGTTACTTATTCATTTGAAAAATGTTAAGATGTTTAGATTTAGATTTTTTAGTCATGATTGCAGTTTTTATTTTTTAATCTTAAATGGATCTTTGTTTTTAACTTTTTGTTTTTACTTCTAACAGTATTTATTTCTATCTTCTTTTCTACTTTGATTCCCAGTTTGCACTAACACGCAACTTCAAAAAATGTATGCCATGATTATTTTAAGATAAACAATGTAAACTTACGCATTGACAAACAAAAACTCATTAATTTTGAAATGTTTAGTATTTGTGTTTTTTAAAAAGATTATCGTATGATATTCACTTTAGGATGACAAGCCATTTCGATTCGCCGCTAAGCCAACAAGGACTCCTGCTAAAGAAGATGACATTGAAGATTGGTTCTCGTTACCTGGTACAATGGGCAAAAATATTCGTCTAAGTAAATACATACATGGAATACAGGATCTTCCAGCAAAGTACTTTGAGTTATAACCTGAGCATTGAATGTTCTTTTCCCGCAATTGATGAAGAAGATTTTCAGGCTACACGTTTTTTTTTTCCAGCAGTAAAAATATTTTGGAGCAAATAGTATCGGTCGTGATTAAGGAATTTAACGTCCTTTGTGATCTCAATAATGAAAGATTCCAATGTTGTACTTCAAATTGGATGTCTACTTGAAATTCTTGTGAAAATGGCTGTATCATTCATTGTCTGTAACAAAGATTCGCTTACATTCCAGTTATCCCGCAATAACTTACATTTCATGAGCATCACAAACGAGACTGCTATAGACTATATTCTGAGACCTTGAGACGATACATTCAAGCTTCGCTTATAACAATAAAATCTTGAGCATGAGAAATGGCATAGAAAATTAAAATAATTTTGCTTGTGTTAATTAATCCCTCTCTATCTTTAAATGATTGAAGTAATTCCTCAGAAGCAGGTCTTGATAAAGTCTGAATTCCGCCTGATATGTAAAAATTCATTGAGAGACAAAAACTAGTACAGCAGCTGAGCTCCAATGCAAAATCTTCCAGATTTGGTAGCAGGAGGCATACACATATCAACTGAAGCATTACCTTAAGGTCCAAAGGGAAATTTCTGATTAAAATCCCAACATCTATCAACATTTTGCATGACAAAGGTTTAGAACGAAGTTTGTCGCTTCATGTTATGGAAATTTGGAATTGTGTTCGTGAAAAAGTCAATAGATCCTTCCATTCGCTGTATCAGTCAGCTACGACCTCAAATGAAATTGCTTTAAACGCAAACTTTATTTTCTACAAGTTCTTATGAAATAAGTGATACAAGTTTGTCTGTGGTAGAAGTTTCCGGTATAGATCCTGACAGTAATTCGGAAACGAATCCATCTTTCAAAAATTTGCAGAATCCTTGATGAAAATTCTACAGATTCAAGTCGTGAAATCTTCGTAAAATGATTTTGCTCTGCCGTTCCCAAATTGACTTGATTTTGAAACAGATTATGTAGAGATTGTCTGTTCTTATGCATGGTCATCGCGGGGTTGAACAAAAGCATATTTCTACCCATTGAAAGACTTTGAAAATTCCTGGATATATTTAACTATTGGTGAAGTCAGCGTTAATTGCATACATCTTAATAATGGTGTCCAATATAAGCTACGTAAAAGTCCATCTGCATAACTAGGCTCTGTTGCAGGACACGAGAAAATCTTTATTTTTCCAACAATTGCAGTATTTACTTTAGATTTTAACTGAAATACTGTCGAATGTGATCTCGAAATTTACAATTGTAAGATTATTTATTGTCTATCCTTATATACTGTGGTGCACAGCTGCAAGCAGCTAGTGAAATGTATAAAAAATAGATGTCAACGAGAATTTTGATAATTTATTTTAAAGGGGAAATCTTTCTGAATAAAGTGACGTTATATAATTCGTATAAATTGTTAAGATTTATATACATTCCCTCCTCCCCCCCCCCAAAAAAAAATAAAAACTCAAACGGTGCTCTATTTGGATGAATACTTGAATTTTCAGAATATTGGTCTTATTTTGCATAACTGTTGTGTAAATCGTTTCGGACTGGTAAAACAATCTCGAAATCCACTCACGATATTTTTAATGTTGTTACCAATTTCAGTGATGGAAACGGTATTGCGCAAAATAATAGCAAAGTGGCTATAGTGAAATTTCTATTGTTTCGTTTGTGAGATGATGTATTTTGATACGTTCTGCTTTCGACAGTAGAAAAAGTTTGACTTTATTCAGGAAGACTATTAAAAACAATCAATGTACACTTTAAATTTCTATTATTGATTTGCATCTGATCAATCTATACTTTTATGAATGTTATAGGTCTATAAGAGTAACGTTCGGTGTAGGCCTATTGCTTATGAAGCATTATAACAGTGCAAACAACATTTATTTAAGGAAAAGATTAAGATTTTCACTTCCAAGAAGCGTTAAGTGTTTAATGCTGTTTCT